>JANJGN010002546.1:7500-67540 GCA_026770705.1 Isurus oxyrinchus
AACCCCGTGCTGTCCCTGTCCTGGGAGTGTTTGATGGGGACAGTGTAGAGGGAGATTTACTCTGTATCTAACCCCGTGCTGTACATGTCCTGGCAATGTTTGATGGGGACAGTGTAGAGGGAGATTTACTCTGTATCTAACCCTGTGCTGTACCTGTCCTGGGAGTGTTTGATGGGGAAAGTGTAGAGGGAGATTTACTCTGTATCTAACCCCGTGTTGTACCTGTCCTGGGAGTGTTAGATGGGGACAGTGCAGAGGGAGATTTACTCTGTATCTAACCCCGTGTTGTACCTGTCCTGGGAGTGTTTGATGGAGACAGTGTAGATGGAGCTTTACTCTGTATCTAACCCCGTGCTGTACCTGCCCAGGTAGTTTTTGATGGGGACAGTGTAGAGGGAGATTTACTCTGTATCTAACCCCGTGTTGTACCTGTCCTGGGAGTGTTAGATGGGGACAGTGCAGAGGGAGATTTACTCTGTATCTAACCCCGTGCTGTACCTCTCCCTGGAGTATCTGATGGGGAGAGTGTGGAGGGAGCTATATTCTGTATCTAACCCTGGGCTGTACCTGTCCTGGGAGTGTTTGATGGGGACAGTGTAGATGGAGCTTTACTCTGTATCTAACCCCATGCTGTACCTGTCCTGGGAGTTTTTGTTGAGGACAGTGTAGAGGGAGATTTACGCTGTATCTAACCCCGTGCTGCACCTGTCCTGGGAGTATTTGATGGGGACAGTGTAGGGGTAGATTTATTCTGTATCTGACCCTGTGCTGTACCTGTCCTGGGAGTGTTTGATGGGGATAGTGAAGATGGAGCTTTGCTGTGTATCCAACTCGGTGCTGTACCTGGCCTGGGAGTGTTTGATGGGGAAAGTGGAGAGGGAGATTTACTCTGTATCTAACCCTGTGCTGTCCCTGTCCTGGGACAGTTTGATGGGGTCAGTGTAGGGGGAGATTTACCTTGTATCTAAACCCACGCCGTACCTCTCCTGAGAGTGTTTGATGGGGCAGTGTAGAGTGTGATTAACTCTGTATCTAACCCCGTGCTGTACCTGTCCGGGGAGTGTTTGATGGGGACAGTGTAGAAGGAGCTTTACTCTGTATCTAACCCTGTGCTGTACCTGTCCTAGTAGTGTTTGATGGGGACAGAGCAGAGGGAGATTTACTATGTATCTAACCCTGTGTTGTACCTGTCCTGGGAGTGTTTGATGGGAACAGTGTAGAAGGAGCTTTACTCTGTATCTAACCCTGTGCTGTACCTGTCCTAGTAGTGTTTGATGGGGACTGGGTAGATGGAGATTTACTCTGTATCTAACCCCGTGCTGTACCTGTCCAGGTAGTTTTTGATGGGGACAGTGTAGAGGGAGATTTACTCTGTACGTAACCCCGTGCTGTACCTGTCCTTGGTGTGTTTGATGGGGAGAGTGTAGAGGGAGCTTTACTCTGTATCTAAACCCTGTGCTGTGCCTGTCCTGGGAGTGTTTGATGGGGACAGTGTAGAGGGATATTAACTCTGTATCTAACCCCGTGCTGTACCTGTCCTGAGAGTGTTTGATGGGGACAGTGTAGAGGGATATTAACTCTGTATCTAACCCCGTGCTGTACTTGTCCTGGGAGTGTTTGATGTGGACTGTGTAGAGGGAGATTTACTCCGTATCTAATCCCGTGCTGTACCTGTCCTGGGAGTGTTTCTTGGGAATAGTGTCGAGGGAGTTTTGCTATGTATCTCACCCCGTGCTGTACCTGTCCAGGGAGTGTTTGATGGGGACAGCGTAGAGGGAGATTTACTCTGTATCTTACACCGTGCTGTACCTGTCCTGGGAGTGTTTGAATGGGGACAGTGTAGATGGAGCTTTACTCTGTATCTAACCCCATGTTGTCCCTGTCCTGGGAGTGTTTGTTGGAAATATTGTAGAGGGATCTTTACTATGTATCTCACCCCGTGCTGTACCTGTCCTGGCAGTGTTTGATGAGGACAGGGTAGAGGGAGCTTTATTCAGTATCTAACACCGTGCTGTACCTGTCCTCAGAATGGGGACAGGTGTTGTATCTGTATGTTTTGATACAGATACTCTGTATCTAAACCCGTGCTGTACCTGTCCCGAGAGTGTTTGATGGGGATAGTGTAGAGGGTGATTTACTCTATATCTAACCCCGTGCTGTACCTGTCCTGGGAGTGTTTGATGGGGACAGTGTAGAGGGAGATTTACTCTGTATCTAACCCCGTGCTGTACCTGTCCTGGGAGTGTTTGATGGGGACAGTGTAGAGGGAGATTTACTCTGTAACTAACACTGTGCGGTACCTGTCCTGGGAGTTTTTGTTGAGGACAGGGTAGAAGAAGATTTACTCTGTATCTTACCCCATGCTGTACCTGTCCTGGGTGTGTTTGATGGGGACAGTGTAGAGGGAGATTTACTCTGTATCTAACCCCGTGCTGTACCTGTCCTGGGAGTGTTTGATGGGGACAGTGTAGAGGGAGATTTATTCTGTATCTAAACCCGTGCTGTACCTGTCCTGGGAGTATTTGATGGGGACAGTGTAGGGGTAGATTTATTCTGTATCTGACCCTGTGCTGTACCTGTCCTGGGAGTGTTTGATGGGGATAGTGTAGATGGAGCTTTGCTGTGTATCCAACTCGGTGCTGTACCTGTCCTGGGAGTATTTGATGGGGACAGTGTAGAGGGAGATTTATTCTGTATCTATTCCCATGCTGTACCTGTCCCTGGGAGTATTTGATGGGGACAGTGTAGGGGTAGATTTATTCTGTATCTGACCCTGTGCTGTACCTGTCCTGGGAGTGTTTGATGGGGATAGTGTAGATGGAGCTTTGCTGTGTATCCAACTCTGTGCTGTACCTGTCCTGGGAGTGTTTGATGGGGACAGTGTAGAGGGAGATTAACTCTGTATCTAACCCTGTGCTGTCCCTGTCCTGGGACAGTTTGATGGGGACAGTGCGGAGGAGATATTCTCTGTATCTAACCCTGTGCTGTACCTCTCCTGGATGGTTTGATGGGGACAGTGTAGGGGGAGATTTACCTTGTATCTAAATCCACGCTGTACCTCTCCTGAGAGGGTTTGATGGGGCAGTGTAGAGGGAGATTTACTCTATCTAACCCCGTTGCTGTACCTGTCCTAGTAGTGTTTGTTGGGGACAGAGCAGAGGGAGATTTACTCTGTATCTAATCCTGTGCTGTACCTGTCCTGGGAGTGTTTGATGGGGACAGTTTAGATGGAGCTTTACTCTGTATCTAACACTGTGCTGTACCTGTCCTAGTAGTGTTTGATGGGGACGGAGCAGAGTGAGATTTACTATGTATCTAAGCCTGTGCTGTACCTGTCCTGGGAGTGTTTGATGGGGACAGTGTAGAGGGAGATTTACTCTGTATCTAACCCCGTGCTGTAACCTGTCCTGGGAGTGTTTGATGGGGACAGTGTAGAGGGAGATTTACTCTGTATCTTACCCTGTGCTGTACCTGTCCTGGGAGTGTTTGATGGGGACAGTGTAGCAGGGAGATTTACTCTGTACCTAACCCCGTGCTGTATCTGTCCTTGGTGTGTTTGATGGGGAGAGTGTAGAGGGAAACTTTACTCTCTATTCTAACCCCGTGCTGTACCTGTCCTGGGAGTGTTTGATGGGGGCAGTGTAGAGTGAGCTTTAATCTGTATCTAACCCCTTGCTGTACCTATCCTGGGAGGGCTTGATGAGGACAGTGTAGAGGGAGCTTTACTCTGTATCTAAACCCGTGCTGTACCTGTCCTGGGAGTGTTTGATGGGGACATTGTAGAGGGATATTAACTCTGTATCTAACCCCGTGCTGTACTTGTCCTGGGAGTGTTTGATGTGGACTGTGTAGAGGGAGATTTACTCTGTATCTAATCCCGTGCTGTACCTGTCCTGGGAGTGTTTGTTGGGAATAGTGTAGAGGGAGTTTTGCTATGTATCTAACCACGTGTTGTACCTGTCCTGGGAATGTTTGATGGGACAGTGTAGAGGGAGCTTTACTCTGTATCTAACCCCGTGCTGTACCTGTCCTGAGAGTGTTTGATGGAGACAGTGTAGAGTGAGTTTTAATCTGTATCTAACCCCGTGCTGTACTTGTCCTGGGAGTGTTTGATGTGGACTGTGTAGAGGGAGATTTACTCTGTATCTATTCCCGTGCTGTACCTGTCCTGGGAGTGTTTGTTGGGAATAGTGTCGAGGGAGATTTACTCTGTATCTAACCCCGTGATGTACCTGTCCTGGGAGTGTTTGATGGGGACAGTGTAGAGGGAGCTTTACTCTGTATCTAACCCCGTGCTGTACCTGTCCTGGGAGTGTTTGATGGGGACAGTGTAGAGGGAGATTTACTCTGTATCTAACCCCGTGCTGTACCTGTCCTGGGAGTGTTTGATGGGGACAGTGTAGAGGGAGCTTTTACTCTGTATCTAACCCCGTGATGTACCTCTCCATGTAGTTTTTGATGGGGACAGTGTAGAGGGAGATTTACTCTGTATCTAACCACGTGCTGTACCTGTCCTGGGAGTGTTTGATGGGGAAAGTGGAGAGGGAGCTTTACTCTGTATCTAAACACGTGCTGTAACTGTCCTGGGAGTGTTAGGTGGAGACAGTATAGCGGGACATTTACTCTGTATCTAACACCATGCTGTACCTGTCCTGGGAGTGTTTGATGGGGACAGTGTAGAGGGAGATTTACTCTGTATCTAACCCCGTGCTGTACCCTGTCCTGGCAGTGTTTGTTGGGAATATTGTAGAGGGATCTTTACTATGTATCTCACCCCGTGCTGTACCTGTCCTGGCAGTGTTTGATGAGGACTGGGTAGAGAGAGCTTTATTCAGTATCTAACACCGTGCTGTACCTGTCCTCAGAATGGGGACAGGTGTTGTATCTGTATGTTTTGATACAGATACTCTGTATCTAAACCCGTGCTGTACCTGTCCCGAGAGTGTTTGATTGGGATAGTGTAGAGGGTGATTTACTCTGTATCTAACCCCGTGCTGTACCTGTCCTGGGAGTGTTTGATGGGGACAGTGTAGAGGGAGATTTACTCTGTAACTAACACTGTGCGGTACCTGTCCTGGGAGTTTTTGTTGAGAACAGGGTAGAAGAAGATTCACTCTGTATCTAACCCCGTGCTGTACCTGTCCTGGGTGTGTTTGATGGGGACAGTGTAGAGGGAGATTTACTCTGTATCTAACCCCGTGCTGTACCTGTCCTGGGAGTATTTGATGGGGACAGTGTAGAGGGAGATTTATTCTGTATCTAAACCCGCGCTGTACCTGTCCTGGGAGTATTTGATGGGGACAGTGTAGGGGTAGATTTATTCTGTATCTGACCCTGTGCTGTACCTGTCCTGGGAGTGTTTGATGGGGTTAGTGTAGATGGAGCTTTGCTGTGTATCCAACTCGTTGCTGTACCTGTCCTGGGTGTGTTTGATGAGGACAGTGTTGAGGGAGCTTTACTCTGTATCTAACACCGTGCTGTATCTGTCCTGGGAGTGTTTGATTGTGCCAGTGTAGAGGGAGATTTACTCTGTATCTAACCCTGTGCTGTACCTGTCCTGGGAGTGTTTGATGGGGACAGTGTAGAGGGAGATTTACTCTGTATCTAACCCCGTGCTGTACCTGTCCTGGGAGTTTTTGATTGGGATAGTGCCAGAGGGGGCTTTACACTGTATGTAACCCCGTGCTTTACCTCTCCTCATAATGTTTGATGGGGTCCGTGTAGTGGGAGATTTACTCTGTATCGTACCCCGTGCTGTATCTGTCCTGGTGGTGTTTAATGGTGACAGTGTAGAGGGAACTTTACTCTGTATCTCACCCCGTGCTGTACCTGTCCTGCGAGTGATTGATGAGGACAGTGTAGAGGGAGCTTTACTCTGTATGTAACCCGTGCTGTCCCTGTCCTGGGAGTGTTTGATGGGGACAGTTTAGAGGGAGATTTACTCTGTATCTAACCCCGTGCTGTCCCTGTCCTGGGAGTGTTTGATGGGGACAGTGTAGAGGGAGCTTTACTCTGTATCTAACCCCGTGCTGTACCTGTCCTGGGAGTGTTTGATGGGGACAGTGTAGAGGGAGCTTTACTCTGTATCTCACCCCGTGCTGTACCTGTCCTGCGAGTAATTGATGGGGACAGGGTAGAGGGCGCTTTACTCTGTATCTCACCCCGTGCTGTACCTGTCCTGCGAGTGATTGATGGGGACAGGGTAGAAGGCGCTTTACTCTGTATCTAACTCCGCTTTGTATGTGTCCTGGGAGTGTTTGATGGGGACCGTGTAGTGGGAGATTTGTCTGTATGTAACCCCGTGCTGTACCTGTCCTGGGAGTGTTTGATGGGGACATTGTACAGGGAGAATTACTCTGTATTGTCCCCATGCTTTCCCTGTCCTGGGAGTGTTTGATGGGAACAGTGTAGAGGGAGCTTTACTCTGTATCTAACCCTGTGCTGTACCTGTCCTGGGAGTGTTTGATGGGGATATTTTGATGGAACTTTACCTCTATCTAACCCCATGATTTCGCTGTCCTTGGAGTGTTTGATGGGGACAGTGTGGAGGTTTGCTCTGCATCTAATCCTGTGCTGTACGTGTCCTGGGAATGTTTGGTGGGACAGTGTAGAGGGAGATTTACTCTGTATCTTTCCCCGTGCTGTACCTGTCCAGGGAGTGTTTGATGGGGACAGTGTAGAGGGAGCTTTACTCTGTATCTAACCCCGTGCTGTACCTGTCCAGGGAGTGTTTGATGGGGACAGTGTAGAGGGAGCTTTACTCTGTATCTTACCCCGTGCTGTACCTGTCCAGGGAGTGTTTGATGGGGACAGTGTAGAGGGAGCTTTACTCTGTATCTAACCCCGTGCTGTACCTGTCCTGGGAGAGTTTGATGGGACAGTGTAGAGGGAGCTTTACTCTGTATCTAACCCCGTGCTGTACCTGTCCAGGGAGTGTTTGATGGGGACAGTGTAGAGGGAGCTTTACTCTGTATCTAACCCCGTGCTGTACCTGTCCTGGGAGAGTTTGATGGGACAGTGTAGAGGGAGATTTACTCTGTATCTAACCCCGTGCTGTACCTGTCCTTGGAGTGTTTGATGGGGACAGTGTAGAGGGAGCTTTACTCTGTATCTAACCCCGTGCTGTACCTGTCCTGGGAGAGTTTGATGGGACAGTGTAGAGGGAGATTTACTCTGTATCTAACCCCGTGCTGTACCTGTCCTGGGAGTGTTTGATGTGGACAGTGTAGATGGAGCTTTACTCTGTATCTAACCCTGTGCTGTACCTGTCCTGGAAGTGTTTGATGGGGACAGTGTAGAGGGAGATTTACTCTGTACCTAACCCTGTGCTGTACCTGTCCTGGGAGTGTTTGATGGGGACAATGTCGAGGGAGCTTTGCTCTGCATCTAACCCTGTGCTGTACCTGTCCTGGGAGTGTTTGATGGGGACAGCGTAGTCCGAGTTTTACTCTGTATCTAATCCATTGCTGTACCTATCCTGGGAGAGTTTGATGGGGCAGTGTAGATGGAGATTTACTCTGTATCTAACTCCGTGCTGTACCTGTCCTGGGAGTGTTTGATGTGGACAATATTGAGGGAGTTTTACTCTGTATCTAACCCCGTGCTGTACCTGTCCTGGGATGTTTGATGGGAAGAGGTTAGCGGGTGATTTACTCTGTATCTAACCCCGTGCTGTACCTGTCCTGGGAGTGTTTGATGGGCACAGTGTAGAGGGAGCTTTACTCTGTATCTAACCTCGTGCTGTAGCTGTCCTGGGAGTGTTTGATGGGCACAGTGTAGAGGGAGCTTTACTCTGTATCTAACCCCGTGCTGTACCTGTCCTAGGACTGTTAGGTGGGGACAGTATAGAGGGAGATTTCTACTGTATCTAATCCCGTGCTGTGCCTGTCCTGGGAGTGTTTGATGGGGATAGTGTATAGGGAGCTTTACTCTGTATCTAACCCCGTGCTGTACCTCTCCAGTGAGTGTTTGATGGGTACAGTGTAAAGGGAGATTTACTCTGTATCTAACAGTGTGCTGTACCTGTCCTGGGAGTGTTTGATGGGGACAGTGTAGAGGGAGATTTACTCTGTATCTAACCCCGTGCTGTACCTGTCCTGGCAGTGTTTGATGGGGACAGTGTAGAGGGAGATTTACTCTGTATCTAAACTGCTGCTGTACCTATCCTCGGAGTATTAGGTGGGGACAGTATAGAGGGAGCTTTACACTGTATCTAAAACCGTGCTGTGCCTGTCCAGGGAGTGTTTGATGGGGATAGTGCAGATGGAGATTTAGTCTGTATCTAACAGCGTTTACCTGTCCTGGGAGTGTTTGATGGGGACAGTGTACAGAGAGCTTTTCTCTGTATCTAACCCCGTGCTGTACCTGTCCTGTGAGTGTTTGATGGGTACAGTGTAGAGGGTGATTTACTATGTATCTAACCCCGTGCTGTACCAGTAGTGGGAGTGTTTGATGGGGACAGTGTTTAGGGAGCTTTACCCTGTATCTAACCTTGTGCTTTACCTGTCCTGGGTGTGTTGGATGTGGACAGTATAGACTGAGTTTGACTCTGTATGTAACCCCGTGCTGTACCTGTCCTGGAAGTGTTTGTTGGGGACTGTGCAGCGGGACATTTACTCTGTATCTAACCCCGTGCTGTACCTGTCCTGCGAGTGTTTGATGGGGACAGTGAAGCTGGAGATTTACTCTGTATCTAACCCCGTGCTGTACCTGTCCTGGTAGTGTTTGTTGGGGGCAGTGTAGGGGGAGATTTACTCTGTATTTAACCCCGTTCTGTACCTGTCCAGGGACTGTTTGATGGGAACAGTGTAGAGGGATCTTTACTCTGTGTCTAACCCCGTGCTGTACCTGTCCTGGGAGTGTTTGATGGGGACAGCGTAGCGGGAGCTTTACTCTGTATCTAACCCCAGGCTGTACTGTTCCTGGGCGTGTTTGAGGGGGACAGTGTAGAGGGATCTTTACTCTGTATCTAACGCCATGCTGTAGTTGTCCTGGGACTGTTTGATGGGGACAGCATAGAGGGAAATTTACTCTTTATCTAACCCCGTGCTGTACCTGTCCTGGGAGTGTTTGATGGGGACAGTGTAGAGGGAGATTTACTCTGTATCTAACCCCGTGCTGTACCTGTCCTGGGAGTGTTTGATGGGGACAGTGTAGAGGGAGATTTACTCTGTATCTAACCCTGTGCTGTACCTGTCCTGGGAGTGTTTGATGGGGACAGTGTAGTGGCAGATTCACTCTGTATCTAAACCCGCGCTGTACCTGTCCTGGGAGTGTTTGATGGGACAGTGTAGAGAGAGATTTACTCTACATCTAACCCTGTGCTGTACCTGTCCTGGGAGTGTTTTATGGGGACAGTGAAGAGGGAGATTTACTCTGTATGTAACCCCGTGTAGTACCTGTCTTGGGAGTGTTTGATGGAGACAGTGTAGAGGGAGATTTACTCTGTATCGAACAATGTGCTGTACCTGTCCTGGGAGTGTTTGATGGGGACAGGGCAGAGGGAGCTTTACTCTTTATGTAACTCCAGGCTGTACCTGTCCTAGGAGTGTTTGATGGGCACAGTGTAGAGGGATCTTTACTCTTTATCTAACGCCAGGCTGTACATGTCCTGGGAGTGTTTGATGGGGACAGCGTAGAGGGAGCTTTACTCTGTATCTAACCCCGTGCTGTACCTTTCCTAGGAGTATTTGATGGGGACAGCTTAGAGGGAGATTTAATCTGTATCTAACCCTGTCTAGTACCTTTCCTGGGAGTGTTTGATGGGGGCAGTGTAGAGGGAGCTTTACTCTTTACCTCACCCTGTGCTGTACCTATCCGGTGAATGTTTGATGAGGATAGTGTAGAGGGAGATTTACTCTGTATATAGCCCCACGTTGTGCCTGTCCTGGGAGTTTTTGACAGGGACAGGGTAGAGGAAGCTTTACTCTGTATCTAACCCCGTGCTGTACCTGTCCTGGGAGTGTTTGATGGGGATAGTGTAGAGAGAGCTTTACTCTATATCTAACCCCGTGCTGTACCTGTCCTGGGAGTGTTTGATGGGGACAGTGTAGATAGAGATTTACTCTGTATCTAAACCCGTGCTGTACCTGTCCTGGGAGTATTTGATGGGGGCAGTGTAGAGGGAGCTTTACACTGTATCTAAAACCGTGCTGTGCCTGTCCAGGGAGTGTTTGATGGGGATAGTGCAGATGGAGATTTAGTCTGTATCTAACAGCGTTTACCTGTCCTGGGAGTGTTTGATGGGGACAGTGTACAGAGAGCTTTTCTCTGTATCTAACCCCGTGCTGTACCTGTCCTGTGAGTGTTTGATGGGTACAGTGTAGAGGGTGATTTACTATGTATCTAACCCCGTGCTGTACCAGTAGTGGGAGTGTTTGATGGGGACAGTGTTTAGGGAGCTTTACCCTGTATCTAACCTTGTGCTTTACCTGTCCTGGGTGTGTTGGATGTGGACAGTATAGACTGAGTTTGACTCTGTATGTAACCCCGTGCTGTACCTGTCCTGGAAGTGTTTGTTGGGGACTGTGCAGCGGGAGATTTACCCTGTATCTAACCCTGTGCTGTACATGTCCAGGGAGTGTTTGATGGGGACAGTGTAGAGGGAGATTTACTCCGTATCTAACCCCGTGCTGTACCTATCCTTGGAGTGTTTGATGGGGACAGTGTAGAGGGAGCTTTACTCTGTATCTAACCCCGTGCTGTACCTGTCCTGGGAGTGTTTGATGTGGACAGTGTAGAGGGAGATTTAATCTGTATCTTACCCCGTGCTGTATCTGTCCTGGGAGTGTTAGATGGGCACAGTGTAGAGAGATCTTTACTCTGTGTCTAACCCCGTGCTGTACCTGTCCTGGTAGTGTTTGTTGGGGGCAGTGTAGGGGGAGATTTACTCTGTATTTAACCCCGTTCTGTACCTGTCCAGGGACTGTTTGATGGGAACAGTGTAGAGGGATCTTTACTCTGTGTCTAACCCCGTGCTGTACCTGTCCTGGGAGTGTTTGATGGGGACAGCGTAGCGGGAGCTTTACTCTGTATCTAACCCCAGGCTGTACTGTTCCTGGGCGTGTTTGAGGGGGACAGTGTAGAGGGATCTTTACTCTGTATCTAACGCCATGCTGTAGTTGTCCTGGGACTGTTTGATGGGGACAGCATAGAGGGAAATTTACTCTTTACCTAACCCCGTGCTGTACCTGTCCTGGGAGTGTTTGATGGGGACAGTGTAGAGGGAGATTTACTCTGTATCTAACCCCGTGCTGTACCTGTGCTGGGAGTGTTTGATGGGGACAGTGTAGAGGGAGATTTACTCTGTATCTAACCCCGTGCTGTACCTGTCCTGGGAGTGTTTGATGGGGACAGTGTAGTGGCAGATTCACTCTGTATCTAAACCCGCGCTGTACCTGTCCTGGGAGTGTTTGATGGGACAGTGTAGAGAGAGATTTACTCTACATCTAACCCTGTGCTGTACCTGTCCTGCGAGTGTTTGATGGGGACAGTGAAGCTGGAGATTTACTCTGTATCTAACCCCGTGCTGTACCTGTCCTGGTAGTGTTTGTTGGGGGCAGTGTAGGGGGAGATTTACTCTGTATTTAACCCCGTTCTGTACCTGTCCAGGGACTGTTTGATGGGAACAGTGTAGAGGGATCTTTACTCTGTGTCTAACCCCGTGCTGTACCTGTCCTGGGAGTGTTTGATGGGGACAGCGTAGCGGGAGCTTTACTCTGTATCTAACCCCAGGCTGTACTGTTCCTGGGCGTGTTTGAGGGGGACAGTGTAGAGGGATCTTTACTCTGTATCTAACGCCATGCTGTACCTGTCCTGGGACTGTTTGATGGGGACAGCATAGAGGGAAATTTACTCTTTATCTAACCCCGTGCTGTACCTGTCCTGGGAGTGTTTGATGGGGACAGTGTAGAGGGAGATTTACTCTGTATCTAACCCCGTGCTGTACCTGTCCTGGGAGTGTTTGATGGGGACAGTGTAGAGGGAGATTTACTCTGTATCTAACCCTGTGCTGTACCTGTCCTGGGAGTGTTTGATGGGGACAGTGTAGTGGCAGATTCACTCTGTATCTAAACCCGCGCTGTACCTGTCCTGGGAGTGTTTGATGGGACAGTGTAGAGAGAGATTTACTCTACATCTAACCCTGTGCTGTACCTGTCCTGGGAGTGTTTTATGGGGACAGTGAAGAGGGAGATTTACTCTGTATGTAACCCCGTGTAGTACCTGTCTTGGGAGTGTTTGATGGAGACAGTGTAGAGGGAGATTTACTCTGTATCGAACAATGTGCTGTACCTGTCCTGGGAGTGTTTGATGGGGACAGGGCAGATGGAGCTTTACTCTTTATGTAACTCCAGGCTGTACCTGTCCTAGGAGTGTTTGATGGGCACAGTGTAGAGGGATCTTTACTCTTTATCTAACGCCAGGCTGTACATGTCCTGGGAGTGTTTGATGGGGACAGCGTAGAGGGAGCTTTACTCTGTATCTAACCCCGTGCTGTACCTTTCCTAGGAGTATTTGATGGGGACAGCTTAGAGGGAGATTTAATCTGTATCTAACCCTGTCTAGTACCTTTCCTGGGAGTGTTTGATGGGGGCAGTGTAGAGGGAGCTTTACTCTTTACCTCACCCTGTGCTGTACCTATCCGGTGAATGTTTGATGAGGATAGTGTAGAGGGAGATTTACTCTGTATATAGCCCCACGTTGTGCCTGTCCTGGGAGTTTTTGACAGGGACAGGGTAGAGGAAGCTTTACTCTGTATCTAACCCCGTGCTGTACCTGTCCTGGGAGTGTTTGATGGGGATAGTGTAGAGAGAGCTTTACTCTATATCTAACCCCGTGCTGTACCTGTCCTGGGAGTGTTTGATGGGGACAGTGTAGATAGAGATTTACTCTGTATCTAAACCCGTGCTGTACCTGTCCTGGGAGTATTTGATGGGGGCAGTGTAGAGGGAGATTTACTCTGTATCTAACCCCGTGCTGTACCTATCCGGTGAGTGTTTGATGGGGATAGTGTAGAGGAAGCTTTTCTCTGTATCTAACCCCGTGCTGTACCTGTCCTGGGGGTGTTTCATGGGGACAGTGTAGAGGAAGCTTTTCTCTGTATCTAACCCCGTGTTGTACCTGTCCTGGGAGTGTTTGATGGGGACAGCGTAGAGTGAGTTTTAATCTGTATTTAACACGTGCTGTACCTGTCCTGGGAGAGTTTGATGGGGCAGTGTCGTTGGAGATTTACTCAGTATCTAACACCGTGCTGTAGATATCCTGGGAGTGTTTGATGTGGACAATATTGAGGGACCTTTACTTCTGTATCTAACCCTGTGCTGTACCTGTCCTGGGATGTTTGATGGGGACAGTACAGGGAGATTTACGCTCTATGTATCCCCATGCTGTACTTGTCCTGGGAGTGTTTGATGGTGACAGTGTAGCTGGAGACTTACTCTGTATCTAAACCGCCCGCTGCAGTACCTATCCTAGGAGTGTTAGGTGAGGACAGTATAGAGGGAGCTTTACACTGTATCTAAACCCGTGCTGTGCCTGTCCTGGGAGTGTTTGATGGGTACAGTGTCGAGGGAGATTTACTCTGTATCTAACCCCGTGCTGCACCTGTCCTGGGAGTGATTGTTGGGGACAGTGTACAGAGAGCTTTACTCTGTATCTTACCCCGTGCTGTACCTGTCATGGGACTGTTTGATTGGGACAGTGTAGAGGGAGCTTTACTCTGTATCTAACACCGTGCTGTCCCTGTCCTGGGAGTGTTTGATGGCAGCAGTGTAGACGGAGCTTTACTCTGTATCCAACCCCGTGCTGTACCTGTCATGGGACTGTTTGATGGGGACAGTGTAGAGGTAGATTTATTCTATATCTAACCCGCTGCTGTACCTGTCCTGGGAGTGTTTGATGGCGGCAGTGTAGACGGAGCTTTACTCTGTATCTAACCCCGTGCTGTACCTGTCATGGGACTGTTTGAGGGGGACAGCGTAGAGGGAGCTTTACTCTGTATCTAACCCCGTGCTGTACCTGTCCTGGGAGTGTTTGATGGGGACAGTGTAGAGGGAGCTTTACTCTGTATCTTACCCTGTGCTGTACCTGTCCTGGGAGTGTTTGATGGGGACAGTGCAGAGGGTGATTTACTCTGTATCTAACCCCGTGCTGTACCTGTCCTGGGAGTGTTTGATGGGGACAGTGTAGAGGGAGATTTACTCCGTATCTAACCCCGTGCTGTACCTGTCCTGGGAGTGTTTGATGGGGACAGTGTAGAGGGAGATTTACTCTGTATCTAACCCCGTGCAGTACCTGTCCTGGGAGTGTTTGATGGGGACAGTATAGAGGGAGATTTACTCTGTATCTAACCCCGTGCAGTACCTGTCCTGGGAGTGTTTGATGGGGACAGTGTAGAGGGAGATTTACTCTGTATCTCACCCCATGCTCTACCTGTCCTGGGAGTGTTTTTTGGGGACAATGTAGAGGGAGATTTACTCTGTATCTAACCCCGTGCTGTACCTGTCCTGTGAGTGTTTGATGGGGACAGGGTAGAGGGAGCTTTACTCTGTATCTAAACTCGTGATGTACCTGTCCTGGGAGTGTTTGATGGGGACAGTGTAGAGAGAGATTTACTCTGTATCTAGCCCCGCGCTGTACCTGTCCTGGGAGTGTTTGATGGGGACAGTGTAGAGGGAGCTTTACTCTGTATCTAACCCTGTGCTGTACCTGTCCTGGGAGTGTTTGATGGGGACAGTGTAGAGGGAGCTTTACTCTGTATCTAACCCTGTGCTGTACCTGTCCTGGGAGTGTTTGATGGTGACGGTGTAGAGGGAGCTTTACTCTGTATCTAACCCTGTGCTGTACCTGTCCTGGGAGTGTTTGATGGGGACAGTGTAGAGGGAGATTTACTCTGTATCTAACCCCGTGCTGTACCTGTCCTGGGAGTGTTTGATGGGGACAGTATATAGGGAGATTTACCCTGTATGTAAACCCGTGCTGTACTTGTCCTGGGCGTCTTTGATGGGGACAGTGCAGAGAGAGCTTTAATCTGTATCTAACCCTGTCTAGTACCTATCCTGGGAGTGTTTGATACGGACGCTGTAGAGCGTGATTTACCCTTTAACTAACCACACGATCTACCTGTCCTGGGAGTGTTTAATGGGGACAGTGTAGAGGGAGATTTACTCTGTAACTAACCCCGAGCTGTACCTATGCTGGGACTGTTTGATGGTGACAGTGTAGAGGGTGCTTTAATCTATATCTAACCCCATGCTGTACCTGTCCTGGGAGTGTTTGATGGGGACAGTGTAGATGGAGCTTCTCTCAGTATCTAACCCTATGCTGTACATATCCTGCTAGTATGTGATGGGGCCAGTGTAAAGGGAGCTTTATTCTGTATCTAACCCAGTGCTGTACCTGTCCTGGGAGTGTTTGATGGGGACACTGTAGAGGGAGATGTACACTGTATCTAACCCAGTGCTGTACCTGTCCTGGGAATGTTTGATTTTGGCAATTTAGAGTGAGATTTATCCTGTATCTAACCCCGTGCTGTACCTGTCCTGGGAGTGTTTGATGGGGACAGTGTAGATGGAGATTTACTTTATATCTAACCCCATGCTGTACCTCTCCAGGGAGTGTTTGATGGGGCCAGTGTAGAGGGAGATTTACTCTGTATCTAACCCCGTGCTGTACCTGTCCTTGTAGTGTTCGATGCAGACAGTTTAAAAGGAGATATACTCTGTATCTAACCCCGTGCTGTCCTGGGAGTGTTTGATGGGGACAGTGTGGAGGAAGATTTACTCTGTATCTAACGCCATGCTGTAGCTTTCCTGGGAGTGTTTGATGGGGACTGTGTGGAGGGAGATTTACTCTGCATCTAACCTGATGCTGTACCTGTCCTGGGAGTGTTTGATGGGGACAATGTGGAGGGAGATTTATTCAGTATCTAACCCCGTGCTGTACCTGTCCTGGGAGTGTTTGATGTGGACAGTGTAGAGGGAGATTTACTCTGTACCTTACCCCGTGCTGTACCTGTCCTGTGATTGTTTAAAAGTGATATTGTAGATGGAGATTTCCTCTGCATCTAACCCTGTGCTGTACCTGTCATGGGAGTGTTTGATGGGGACAGTGTAGAGGGAGATTTACTCTGTATCTAACCCCGTGCTGTACCTGTCCTGGGAGTGTTTGATGGGGTAAGTGTAGAGGGAGATTTACTCTGTATCTAACCCCGTGCTGTACCTGTCCTGGGAGTGTTTGATGGGGACAGTGTAGAGGGAGATTTACTCTGTATCTAACCCCGTGCTGTACCTGTCCTGGGAGTGTTTGATGGGGAAAGTGTGCAGGGAGCTTTACTCTGTATCTAACCCCGTGCTGTACCTGTCCTGGGAGTGTTTGATGGGGACAGTGTAGAGGGAGATTTACTTTGTAACTAATCCCATTCTGTACCTGTCCTGGGAGTGTTTGATGTGGACAGTGTAGAGGTTGATTTATCCTGTATCTAAGCCTGTGCTGTGCCTGCATTGGGTGTGTTTGATGCGCACACTGTAGAGGTAGGTTTACACTTTATCTAAACCAGTCCTGGCAGTGTTTGATTGTGACAGTGTAGATGGAGCTTTTCTCTGTATCTGACTCTGTGCTGTACCTGTCCTGCTAGTGTTTAATGGGGACAGTGTAGAGGTAGATTTTCTCTTTATCTAACACCGTGCTGTACCTGTCCTGGGAGTGTTTGATGGGGACAGTGTAGAGGGAGATTTACTCTGTATCTAACCCTGTGCAGAACATGTCTTGGGAGTGTTTGATGGGGACAGTGTAGAGGGAGCTTTACTCTGTATCTAACCCCGTGCTGTACCTGTCCTGGGAGTGTTTGTTGGGGACAGTGTAGAGGGAGATTTATTCTGTATCTAAACCCGCGCTGTACCTGTCCTGGGAGTATTTGATGGGGACAGTGTAGGGGTAGATTTATTCTGTATCTGACCCTGTGCTGTACCTGTCCTGGGTGTGTTTGATGGGGTTAGTGTAGATGGAGCTTTGCTGTGTATCCAACTCGTTGCTGTACCTGTCCTGAGTGTGTTTGATGAGGACAGTGTTGAGGGAGCTTTACTCTGTATCTAACACCGTGCTGTATCTGTCCTGGGAGTGTTTGATTGTGCCAGTGTAGAGGGAGATTTACTCTGTATCTAACCCTGTGCTGTACCTGTCCTGGGAGTGTTTGATGGGGACAGTGTAGAGGGAGATTTACTCTGTATCTAACCCCGTGCTGTACCTGTCCTGGGAGTTTTTGATTGGGATAGTGCCAGAGGGGGCTTTACACTGTATGTAACCCCGTGCTTTACCTCTCCTCATAATGTTTGATGGGGTCCGTGTAGTGGGAGATTTACTCTGTATCGTACCCCGTGCTGTATCTGTCCTGGTGGTGTTTAATGGTGACAGTGTAGAGGGAACTTTACTCTGTATCTCACCCCGTGCTGTACCTGTCCTGCGAGTGATTGATGAGGACAGTGTAGAGGGAGCTTTACTCTGTATGTAACCCGTGCTGTCCCTGTCCTGGGAGTGTTTGATGGGGACAGTTTAGAGGGAGATTTACTCTGTATCTAACCCCGTGCTGTCCCTGTCCTGGGAGTGTTTGATGGGGACAGTGTAGAGGGAGCTTTACTCTGTATCTAACCCCGTGCTGTACCTGTCCTGGGAGTGTTTGATGGGGACAGTGTAGAGGGAGCTTTACTCTGTATCTCACCCCGTGCTGTACCTGTCCTGCGAGTAATTGATGGGGACAGGGTAGAGGGCGCTTTACTCTGTATCTCACCCCGTGCTGTACCTGTCCTGCGAGTGATTGATGGGGACAGGGTAGAAGGCGCTTTACTCTGTATCTAACCCCGTGCTGTACCTGTCCTGGGAGTGTTTGATGGGGACCGTGTGGAGGTTTGCTCTGCATCTAATCCTGTGCTGTACGTGTCCTGGGAATGTTTGGTGGGACAGTGTAGAGGGAGATTTACTCTGTATCTTTCCCCGTGCTGTACCTGTCCAGGGAGTGTTTGATGGGGACAGTGCAGAGGGAGCTTTACTCTGTATCTAACCCCGTGCTGTACCTGTCCTGGGAGTGTTTGATGGGGACAGTGTAGAGGGAGCTTTACTCTGTATCTAACCCCGTGCTGTACCTGTCCTGGGAGTGTTTGATGGGGACATTGTACAGGGAGAATTACTCTGTATTGTCCCCATGCTTTCCCTGTCCTGGGAGTGTTTGATGGGAACAGTGTAGAGGGAGCTTTACTCTGTATCTAACCCTGTACTGTACCTGTCCTGGGAGTGTTTGATGGGGACAATGTAGAGGGAGATTTACTCTGTATCTAACCCCGTGCTGTACCTGTCCTGGGAGTGTTTGATGGGGACAGTGTAGAGGGAGATTTACTCTGTATCTAACCCCGTGCAGTACCTGTCCTGGGAGTGTTTGATGGGGACAGTATAGAGGGAGATTTACTCTGTATCTAACCCCGTGCAGTACCTGTCCTGGGAGTGTTTGATGGGGACAGTGTAGAGGGAGATTTACTCTGTATCTCACCCCATGCTCTACCTGTCCTGGGAGTGTTTTTTGGGGACAATGTAGAGGGAGATTTACTCTGTATCTAACCCCGTGCTGTACCTGTCCTGTGAGTGTTTGATGGGGACAGGGTAGAGGGAGCTTTACTCTGTATCTAAACTCGTGATGTACCTGTCCTGGGAGTGTTTGATGGGGACAGTGTAGAGAGAGATTTACTCTGTATCTAGCCCCGCGCTGTACCTGTCCTGGGAGTGTTTGATGGGGACAGTGTAGAGGGAGATTTACTCTGTATCGAACCCTGTGCTGTACCTGTCTTGGGACTGTTTGATGGGGACAGTGTAGAGGGAGCTTTACTCTGTATCTAACTCCGTGCTGTACCTGTCCTGGGAGTGTTTGATGGGGACAGTGTAGAGGGAGATTTACTCTGTATCTAACCCCGTGCTGTACCTGTCCTGGGAGTGTTTGATGGGGACAGTATATAGGGAGATTTACCCTGTATGTAAACCCGTGCTGTACTTGTCCTGGGCGTCTTTGATGGGGACAGTGCAGAGAGAGCTTTAATCTGTATCTAACCCTGTCTAGTACCTATCCTGGGAGTGTTTGATGGGGACAGGGTAGAGGGAGCTTTACTCTGTATCTAAACTCGTGATGTACCTGTCCTGGGAGTGTTTGATGGGGACAGTGTAGAGCGAGATTTACTCTGTATCTAACCCCGCGTTGTATCTGTGCTGGGAGTGTTGGATGGGGGCAGTGTGGAAGGAGCTTTACTCTGTATCTAAACCCGTTCTGTACCTGTCCTGGGAGTGTTTGATGGGGACAGTGTCGAGGGAGATTTACTTTGTATCTGAACCTGCGTAATACCTGTCCTGGGGGTGTTTGATG
The DNA here is from genome assembly GCA_026770705.1 of Isurus oxyrinchus. Lineage (NCBI taxonomy): Eukaryota > Metazoa > Chordata > Chondrichthyes > Lamniformes > Lamnidae > Isurus > Isurus oxyrinchus. The sequence continues at coordinate 26,897 of JANJGN010002546.1, forward strand.
GGGGCAGTGTAGAGGGAGCTTTACCCTGTATCTAACCCCGTGCTGTACCTGTCCTGGGAGTGTTGGATGGGACAGTGTAGAGGGAGTTTTATACTGTATCTAACACCATGCTGTACCTGTCCTGGGAGTGTTTGATGGGGGCAGTTTGGAGGGAGCTTTACTCTGTATCTAACCACGTGCTGTACCTGTCTGGTGAGTGTTTGATGGGGACAGTGTCGAGGGAGATTTACTTTGTATCTGAACCTGTGTAATACCTGTCCTGGGAGTGTTTGATGGGGACAGTATAGATGGAGATTTACTCTGTATCGAACCCCGTGCTGTACCTGTCCTGGGGGTGTTTCATGGGGACAGTGTAGAGGGAGATTTACTCTGTATCTAACCTGTGCTGTACCTGTCCTGGGAGTGTTTGATGGGGACATTGTAGAGGGAGCTTTACGCTGTATCTAACCCCGTGCTGTACCTGTCGTGGGAGTGTTTGTTGGGGACGGTGTAGAGGGAGCTTTACTCTGTATCTGAACCTGTGTAATACCTGTCCTGGGAGTGTTTGATGGGGGCAATGTAGCGGGAGCTTTACTGTGTATCTAACCCTGTGCTGTACCTGTCCAGGTAATTTTTGATGGGGACAGTGTAGAGGGAGATTTACTCTGTATGTAACCCCGTGCAGCACTTGTCCTGGGAGTGTTTGATGGGGACTGTGTAGAGGGAGATTTACTCTGTATCTAACCCTGTGCTGTACCTGTCCTGGGAATGTTTGATGGGGACAGTATAGACGGAGATTTACTCTGTATCTAACCCCGTGCTGTAACTGCCCTGGGAGTGTTAAATGTGGACAGGATAGCGGGAGATTTACTCTGTATCGAACCCCGTGCTGTACCATTCCTGGGAGTGTTTGATTGGTACAGTGTAGAGGTGTATTTACTCTGTACCTAACCCCGTGCTGTACCTGTCCTTGGAGTGTTTGATGGGGACAGTGTAGAGGGAGATTTACTCTGTATCTAACCCTGTGCTGTCCCTGTCCTGGGAGTGTTTGATGGGGACAGTGTAGAGGGAGCTTTACTCTGTATCTAAGCCCATGCTGTACATGTCCTGGGCGTATTTGATGGGTTCAGTGTAGAGGGAGATTTACTCTGTATCTCACCCTGTGCTGTACCTGTCCTGGGAGTGTTTGATGGGGACAGTGTAGAGGGAGATTTACTCTGTATCTAACCCCGTGCTGTACCTGTCCTGGGAGTGTTTGATGGGGACAGTGTAGAGGGAGATTTACTCTGTATCTTACCCCGTGCTGTACCTGTCCAGGGAGTGTTTGATGGAGACAATGTAGAGGGAGTTTTACTCTGTATCTAACCCCGTTCTCTACCTCTCCTGGGATTGTTTGATGTGGACGGTGCAGAGGGTGATTTACTCTATATCTATCCTCGTGGTGTAACAGGCCTGGGCTAGAAAATGCTCTTGTTATTCTCTTTAGACAAACAAAGACTGTCCCTAACAGCTACAGCAGGCGCGTGATCTTTTCTCACTTGTCTCACAGAATGAATCATCAGTTCTGTGAGATTCTGCTCAGGCTTTTCCAGAACAGATAGTAAAATCAGGAGAATCACCCGCACCCCTCGATTAGATTCCAGTCTGTAACTCACTCTCGGTATCTGTTATTCTGTATATAAACCACCCCGAACCCCTCGATTATATTCCAGTCTGCAACTCACTCCCAGGTACCTGTTATTCTATATATAAACCACCCCGAACCCCTCGATTAGATTCCAGTCTGTAACTCACTCCCGGGTATCTGTTACTCTATATATAAACCCCCTGAACACCTCGATTAGATTCCAGTCTGTAACTCACTCCCGGGTATCTGTTATTCTATATGTAAACCCCCTGAACCCCTCGATTAGATTCCAGTCTGTAACTCACTCCCGGGTATCTGTTATTCTATATATAAACCACCCCGAACCCCTCGATCAGATTCCAGTCTGTAACTCACTCCCGGGTATCTGTTATTCTATATATAAACCATCCCGAACCCCTGGATTAGATTCCAGTCTGTAACTCACTCCCGGGTATCTGTTATTCTATATATAAACCACCCCGAACCCCTCGATTAGATTCCAGTCTGTAACTCACTCCTGGGTATCTGTTATTCTATATGTAAACCACCCTGAACCCCTCGATTAGATTCCAGTCTGTAACTCACTCCCGGGTATCTGTTATTCTATATATAAACCCCCCCGAAACCCTCGATTACATTCCAGTCTGTAACTCACTCCCGGGTATCTGTTATTCTATATATAAACCACCCTGAACCCCTCGATTAGATTCCAGTGTGTAACTCTCTCCTGGGTATCTGTTATTCTATATATAAACCACCCCGAACCCCTCGATTAGATTCCAGTCTGTAACTCACTCCCGGGTATCTGTTATTCTATATATAAACCACCCCGAACCCCTCGATTAGATTCCAGTCTGTAACTCACTCCCGGGTATCTGTTATTCTATATATAAAACACCCCGAACCCCTCGATTAGATTCCAGTCTGTAACTCACTCCCGGGTATCTGTTATTCTGTATATAAACCCCCCAAACCCCTCGATTAGATTCCAGACTGTAGCTCACTCCCGGCTATCTGTTGTTCGATATGTAAAAAACCCCAAAATCTTTGATTGAACACCAGCCTGTTATTCACTTGTAGGTATCAGTTATTGTGTGTGGAAACCTACTGAATCCCTCATTAAATTTTCAGTCTATACTGCACTGCTGGGCATCTAGTAATTTTTCTTTTAAAACACTCCAAAACCCACGATTAGATTCCAGTCTGTAACTCACTCCTGGATATCGATTATTCTATATGTAAACCCCCTGAACCCCTCGATTAGATTCCAGTCTGTAACTCACTCCCGGGTATCTGTTATTCTATATATAAACCACACCGAACCCCTCGATTAGATTCCAGTCTGTAACTCACTCCCGGGTATCTTTTATTCTGTATATAAACCACGCCGAACCCCTCGATTAGATTCCAGTCTGTAACTCACTCCCGGGTATCTTTTATTCTGTATATAAACCACCCCGAACCCCTCGATTAGATTCCAGACTGTAACTCACTCCTGGGTATCTTTTATTCTATATATAAATCTCCCGAACCACTCGATTAGATTCCAGTCTGTAACTCACTCCCGGATATCTCTTACTCTAAATATAAACCCTGCGAACCCCTCGATTAGATTCCTGTCTGTAACTCACTACCGGGTATCTGTTATTCTATATATAAACCACCCCGAACAACTTGATTATATTCCAGCATGTAACTCACTCCCGGGTATCTGTTATTCTGTATATAAAACACCCGGAGCCCCTCGATTAGATTCCAATCTGTAGCGATTTATTATTATTTATATAAATGACCCCGAACCCCTTGCTTAGATTCCAGCCTGTAACTCACTCCCGGGTATCTGTTACTCTATATATAAACCACCCCGAACCCCTCGATTAGATTCCAGTCTGTAACTCACTCCCAGATGTCTTTTTGTCTATATGTAAACTACCCCGAACCCCTCGATCATATTCCACGTGTAACTCACTCCCGGGTAGCTGCTACCCTATGTATAAACCACATGAACCCCTCGATTACATTCCAGTCTGTAGCTCACTCCTGGGTATCTGTTATTCTATATATAAACCACATGGACCCCTCGATTAGATTCCACTCTGTATCTCACCCTTAGGTATCTGTTATTCTATATATAAACCACCCCGAACGCCTCGATTAGATTCCAGTGTGTAACTCACTCCCGGGTATCTGTTATTCTATATATAAATCAACCCGAACCCCTCGATTAGATTCCAGTGTGTAACTCACTCCTGGGTGTCTGTTATTCTATATATAAACCACCCCGAACCCCTCGATTAGATTCCAGTCCGTAACTCACTCCCGGGTATCTGTTATTCTATATATAAACCACCCTGAACCCCTCGATTAGATTCCAGTCTGTAACTCAATCCCCGGTATCTGTTATTCTATATATAAACCACATGAACCCCTCGATTAGATTCCAGCCTGTAACTCACTCCCGGGTATCTGTTATTCTATATATAAACCACATGAACCCCTCGATTAGATTCCAGCCTGTAACTCACTCCCCGGTATTTGTTATTGTATATATAAACCACCCCGAACCCCTCGATTAGATTCCAGTCTGCAACTCACTCCCGAATATCTGTTATTCTGTCTATAAACCACCCTGAACCCCTCGATTAGATTCCAGTCTGTAACTCACTCCCGGGTATCTGCTATACTGTCTATAAACCACCCTGAACCCCTCGATTAGATTCCAGTCTGTAACTCACTCCCGGGTATTTGCATTTTTATATATAAACCACATGAACCCCTCGATTATATTCCAGTCTGTAACTCACTCCCCGGTATCTCTTATTCTATATATAAACCACCCCGAAACCCTCGATTAGATTCAAGTCTGTAACTCACTCCCGGGCATCTGTTATTCTATATATAAACCATCCCGAACCCCTGGATTAGATTCCAGTCTGTAACTCACTCCCGGGTATCTGTTATTCTATATATAAACCACCCCGAACCCCTCGATTAGATTCCAGTCTGTAACTCACTCCTGGGTATCTGTTATTCTATATGTAAACCACCCTGAACCCCTCGATTAGATTCCAGTCTGTAACTCACTCCCGGGTATCTGTTATTCTATATATAAACCCCCCCGAAACCCTCGATTACATTCCAGTCTGTAACTCACTCCCGGGTATCTGTTATTCTATATATAAACCACCCTGAACCCCTCGATTAGATTCCAGTGTGTAACTCTCTCCTGGGTATCTGTTATTCTATATATAAACCACCCCGAACCCCTCGATTAGATTCCAGTCTGTAACTCACTCCCGGGTATCTGTTATTCTATATATAAACCACCCCGAACCCCTCGATTAGATTCCAGTCTGTAACTCACTCCCGGGTATCTGTTATTCTATATATAAAACACCCCGAACCCCTCGATTAGATTCCAGTCTGTAACTCACTCCCGGGTATCTGTTATTCTGTATATAAACCCCCCAAACCCCTCGATTAGATTCCAGACTGTAGCTCACTCCCGGCTATCTGTTGTTCGATATGTAAAAAACCCCAAAATCTTTGATTGAACACCAGCCTGTTATTCACTTGTAGGTATCAGTTATTGTGTGTGGAAACCTACTGAATCCCTCATTAAATTTTCAGTCTATACTGCACTGCTGGGCATCTAGTAATTTTTCTTTTAAAACACTCCAAAACCCACGATTAGATTCCAGTCTGTAACTCACTCCTGGATATCGATTATTCTATATGTAAACCCCCTGAACCCCTCGATTAGATTCCAGTCTGTAACTCACTCCCGGGTATCTGTTATTCTATATATAAACCACACCGAACCCCTCGATTAGATTCCAGTCTGTAACTCACTCCCGGGTATCTTTTATTCTGTATATAAACCACGCCGAACCCCTCGATTAGATTCCAGTCTGTAACTCACTCCCGGGTATCTTTTATTCTGTATATAAACCACCCCGAACCCCTCGATTAGATTCCAGACTGTAACTCACTCCTGGGTATCTTTTATTCTATATATAAATCTCCCGAACCACTCGATTAGATTCCAGTCTGTAACTCACTCCCGGATATCTCTTACTCTAAATATAAACCCTGCGAACCCCTCGATTAGATTCCTGTCTGTAACTCACTACCGGGTATCTGTAATTCTATATATAAACCACCCCGAACAACTTGATTATATTCCAGCATGTAACTCACTCCCGGGTATCTGTTATTCTGTATATAAAACACCCGGAGCCCCTCGATTAGATTCCAATCTGTAGCGATTTATTATTATTTATATAAATGACCCCGAACCCCTTGCTTAGATTCCAGCCTGTAACTCACTCCCGGGTATCTGTTACTCTATATATAAACCACCCCGAACCCCTCGATTAGATTCCAGTCTGTAACTCACTCCCAGATGTCTTTTTGTCTATATGTAAACTACCCCGAACCCCTCGATCATATTCCACGTGTAACTCACTCCCGGGTAGCTGCTACCCTATGTATAAACCACATGAACCCCTCGATTACATTCCAGTCTGTAGCTCACTCCTGGGTATCTGTTATTCTATATATAAACCACATGGACCCCTCGATTAGATTCCACTCTGTATCTCACCCTTAGGTATCTGTTATTCTATATATAAACCACCCCGAACGCCTCGATTAGATTCCAGTGTGTAACTCACTCCCGGGTATCTGTTATTCTATATATAAATCAACCCGAACCCCTCGATTAGATTCCAGTGTGTAACTCACTCCTGGGTGTCTGTTATTCTATATATAAACCACCCCGAACCCCTCGATTAGATTCCAGTCCGTAACTCACTCCCGGGTATCTGTTATTCTATATATAAACCACCCTGAACCCCTCGATTAGATTCCAGTCTGTAACTCAATCCCCGGTATCTGTTATTCTATATATAAACCACATGAACCCCTCGATTAGATTCCAGCCTGTAACTCACTCCCGGGTATCTGTTATTCTATATATAAACCACATGAACCCCTCGATTAGATTCCAGCCTGTAACTCACTCCCCGGTATTTGTTATTGTATATATAAACCACCCCGAACCCCTCGATTAGATTCCAGTCTGCAACTCACTCCCGAATATCTGTTATTCTGTCTATAAACCACCCTGAACCCCTCGATTAGATTCCAGTCTGTAACTCACTCCCGGGTATCTGCTATACTGTCTATAAACCACCCTGAACCCCTCGATTAGATTCCAGTCTGTAACTCACTCCCGGGTATTTGCATTTTTATATATAAACCACATGAACCCCTCGATTATATTCCAGTCTGTAACTCACTCCCCGGTATCTCTTATTCTATATATAAACCACCCCGAAACCCTCGATTAGATTCAAGTCTGTAACTCACTCCCGGGCATCTGTTATTCTATATATAAACCATCCCGAACCCCTGGATTAGATTCCAGTCTGTAACTCACTCCCGGGTATCTGTTATTCTATATATAAACCACCCCGAACCCCTCGATTAGATTCCAGTCTGTAACTCACTCCTGGGTATCTGTTATTCTATATGTAAACCACCCTGAACCCCTCGATTAGATTCCAGTCTGTAACTCACTCCCGGGTATCTGTTATTCTATATATAAACCCCCCCGAAACCCTCGATTACATTCCAGTCTGTAACTCACTCCCGGGTATCTGTTATTCTATATATAAACCACCCTGAACCCCTCGATTAGATTCCAGTGTGTAACTCTCTCCTGGGTATCTGTTATTCTATATATAAACCACCCCGAACCCCTCGATTAGATTCCAGTCTGTAACTCACTCCCGGGTATCTGTTATTCTATATATAAACCACCCCGAACCCCTCGATTAGATTCCAGTCTGTAACTCACTCCCGGGTATCTGTTATTCTATATATAAAACACCCCGAACCCCTCGATTAGATTCCAGTCTGTAACTCACTCCCGGGTATCTGTTATTCTGTATATAAACCCCCCAAACCCCTCGATTAGATTCCAGACTGTAGCTCACTCCCGGCTATCTGTTGTTCGATATGTAAAAAACCCCAAAATCTTTGATTGAACACCAGCCTGTTATTCACTTGTAGGTATCAGTTATTGTGTGTGGAAACCTACTGAATCCCTCATTAAATTTTCAGTCTATACTGCACTGCTGGGCATCTAGTAATTTTTCTTTTAAAACACTCCAAAACCCACGATTAGATTCCAGTCTGTAACTCACTCCTGGATATCGATTATTCTATATGTAAACCCCCTGAACCCCTCGATTAGATTCCAGTCTGTAACTCACTCCCGGGTATCTGTTATTCTATATATAAACCACACCGAACCCCTCGATTAGATTCCAGTCTGTAACTCACTCCCGGGTATCTTTTATTCTGTATATAAACCACGCCGAACCCCTCGATTAGATTCCAGTCTGTAACTCACTCCCGGGTATCTTTTATTCTGTATATAAACCACCCCGAACCCCTCGATTAGATTCCAGACTGTAACTCACTCCTGGGTATCTTTTATTCTATATATAAATCTCCCGAACCACTCGATTAGATTCCAGTCTGTAACTCACTCCCGGATATCTCTTACTCTAAATATAAACCCTGCGAACCCCTCGATTAGATTCCTGTCTGTAACTCACTACCGGGTATCTGTAATTCTATATATAAACCACCCCGAACAACTTGATTATATTCCAGCATGTAACTCACTCCCGGGTATCTGTTATTCTGTATATAAAACACCCGGAGCCCCTCGATTAGATTCCAATCTGTAGCGATTTATTATTATTTATATAAATGACCCCGAACCCCTTGCTTAGATTCCAGCCTGTAACTCACTCCCGGGTATCTGTTACTCTATATATAAACCACCCCGAACCCCTCGATTAGATTCCAGTCTGTAACTCACTCCCAGATGTCTTTTTGTCTATATGTAAACTACCCCGAACCCCTCGATCATATTCCACGTGTAACTCACTCCCGGGTAGCTGCTACCCTATGTATAAACCACATGAACCCCTCGATTACATTCCAGTCTGTAGCTCACTCCTGGGTATCTGTTATTCTATATATAAACCACATGGACCCCTCGATTAGATTCCACTCTGTATCTCACCCTTAGGTATCTGTTATTCTATATATAAACCACCCCGAACGCCTCGATTAGATTCCAGTGTGTAACTCACTCCCGGGTATCTGTTATTCTATATATAAATCAACCCGAACCCCTCGATTAGATTCCAGTGTGTAACTCACTCCTGGGTGTCTGTTATTCTATATATAAACCACCCCGAACCCCTCGATTAGATTCCAGTCCGTAACTCACTCCCGGGTATCTGTTATTCTATATATAAACCACCCTGAACCCCTCGATTAGATTCCAGTCTGTAACTCAATCCCCGGTATCTGTTATTCTATATATAAACCACATGAACCCCTCGATTAGATTCCAGCCTGTAACTCACTCCCGGGTATCTGTTATTCTATATATAAACCACATGAACCCCTCGATTAGATTCCAGCCTGTAACTCACTCCCCGGTATTTGTTATTGTATATATAAACCACCCCGAACCCCTCGATTAGATTCCAGTCTGCAACTCACTCCCGAATATCTGTTATTCTGTCTATAAACCACCCTGAACCCCTCGATTAGATTCCAGTCTGTAACTCACTCCCGGGTATCTGCTATACTGTCTATAAACCACCCTGAACCCCTCGATTAGATTCCAGTCTGTAACTCACTCCCGGGTATTTGCATTTTTATATATAAACCACATGAACCCCTCGATTATATTCCAGTCTGTAACTCACTCCCCGGTATCTGTTATTCTATATATAAACCACCCCGAAACCCTCGATTAGATTCAAGTCTGTAACTCACTCCCGGGCATCTGTTATTCTATATATAAACCACACTGAACCCCTCGTTTAGATTCCAGTCTGCAACTCACTCCCGAATATCTGTTATTCTATATATAAACCACCCCGACCCCCTCGATTAGATTCCAGTCCGTAACTCACTCCCGGGTATCTGTTATTCTATATATAAACCACCCTGAACCCCTCGATTAGATTCCAGTCTGTAACTCAATCCCCGGTATCTGTTATTCTATATATAAACAACATGAACCCCTCGATTAGATTCCAGCCTGTAACTCACTCCCCGGTATCTGTTATTCTATATATAAACCACATGAACCCCTCGATTAGATTCCAGCCTGTAACTCACTCCCCGGTATTTGTTATTCTATATATAAACCACCCCGAACCCCTCGATTAGATTCCAGTCTGTAACTCACTCCCGGGCATCTGTTATTCTGTATATAAACCACACTGAACCGCTCGATTAGATTCCAGTCTGCAACTCACTCCCGAATATCTGTTATTCTGTCTATAAACCACCCTGAACCCCTCGATTAGATTCCAGTCTGTAACTCACTCCCGGGTATCTGTTATACTGTCTATAAACCACCCTGAACCCCTCGATTAGATTAAAGTCTGTAACTCACTCCCGGGTATTTGCATTTTTATATATAAACCACATGAACCCCTCGATTATATTCCAGTCTGTAACTCACTCCCCGGTATCTGTTATTCTATATATAAACCACCCCGAAACCCTCGATTAGATTCAAGTCTGTAACTCACTCCCGGGCATCTGCTATTCTATATATAAACCCACCCGAACCCCTCGATTAGATTCCACTCTGTAACTCACTCCCGGGTATCTGTTATTCTATATATAAACCACCCCGAACCCCTCGTTTAGATTCCAGTCTGCAACTCACTCCCGGGTATCTGTTATTCTAAATATAAACCCCCCGAACCCCTCGATTAGATTCCAGTCTGTAACTCACTCCCGGATATCTCTTACTCTAAATATAAACCCTGCGAACCCCTCGATTAGATTCCTGTTTGTAACTCACTCCCGGGTATCTGTTATTCTATATATAAACCACACCGAACCCCTCGATTAGATTCCAGTCTGTAACTCACTCCTGGATATCGATTATTCTATATATAAACCACCCCGAACCGCTCGATTAGATTCCAGTCTGTAACTCACTCCTGGATATCGATTATTCTATTTGTAAACCCCCTGAACCCCTCGATTAGATTCCAGTCTGTAACTCACTCCCGGGTATCTGTTATTCTATATATAAACCACACCGAACCCCTCGATTAGATTCCAGTCTGTAACTCATTCCTGGATATCGATTATTCTATATATAAACCACCCCGAACCCCTCGATAAGATTCCAATCTGTAATTCACTACCGGGTATGTGTTATTCTATATATAAACCACCCTGAACCCCTTGATTCGATTCCAGTCTGTAACTCACTCCTGGGTATCAGTTATTCTGTATGTAAACTCCGCCAAACCCCTCGATTAGATTCCAGTCTGTAACTCACTCCCGGGTATCTGTTATTCTATATATAAACCACCCCGAACCCCTCGATTAGATTCCAGACTGTAGCTCACTCCCGGGTATCTGTTGTTCGATATGTAAAAAACCCCAAAACCTTTGATTGGACACCAGCCTGTTATTCACTTGTAGGTATCAGTTATTGTGTGTGGAAACCTACTGAGACCCTCATTAAATTTTCAGTCTATACTGCACTGCTGGGCATCTAGTAATTTTTCTTTTAAAACACTCCAAAACCCACGATTGGATTCCAGTCTGTAACTCACTCCTGGATATCTATTATTATATATGTAAACCCCCTGAACCCCTCGATTAGATTCCAGCCTGTAACTCACTACCGGGTATATGTTATTTTTTATATAAACCACCCCGAACCCCTCGATTAGATTCCAGTCTGTAACTCACTTCCGGGTATCTGTTATTCTATATATAAACCACCCCGAACCCCTTGATTAGATTCCAGTCTGTAACTCATTCCCGGGTATCTGTTATTCTATATATAAACGACCCCGAACCCCTCAATTAGATTCCAGTCTGTAACTCACTCCCGGGTATCTGTTATTCTATATATAAACCACCCCGAACCCCTCGATTAGATTCCAGTCTGTAACTCACTCCCGGGTATCTGTTATTCTATATATAAACCACCCTGAACCCCTCAATTAGATTCCAGTCTGTAACTCACGCCCTGGTATCTGTTATTCTGTCTATAAACCACACTGTACCCGTCGATTAGATTCCAGCCTGTAACTCACTCCTGGATTTTGTTATTCTGTATATAAAGCACCCCGAACCCCCTTAATTGATTCCAGGCTGTAACTCACTCCCGGGTATCTGTTATTCCGTTTAAATCCCTCCCGAACCCCTCGATTAGATTCCAGTCTGTAACTACTCCCGGGTATCTGTTATTCTATATATAAACCCCCCGAACCCCTCGATTAGATTCCAGACTGTAGCTCACTCCCGGCTATCTGTTGTTCGATATGTAAAAAACCCCAAAATCTTTGATTGAACACCAGCCTGTTATTCACTTGTAGGTATCAGTTATTGTGTGTGGAAACCTACTGAATCCCTCATTAAATTTTCAGTCTATACTGCACTGCTGGGCATCTAGTAATTTTTCTTTTAAAACACTCCAAAACCCACGATTAGATTCCAGTCTGTAACTCACTCCTGGATATCGATTATTCTATATGTAAACCCCCTGAACCCCTCGATTAGATTCCAGTCTGTAACTCACTCCCGGGTATCTGTTATTCTATATATAAACCACACCGAACCCCTCGATTAGATTCCAGTCTGTAACTCACTCCCGGGTATCTTTTATTCTGTATATAAACCACCCCGAACCCCTCGATTAGATTCCAGACTGTAACTCACTCCTGGGTATCTTTTATTCTATATATAAATCTCCCGAACCACTCGATTAGATTCCAGTCTGTAACTCACTCCCGGATATCTCTTACTCTAAATATAAACCCTGCGAACCCCTCGATTAGATTCCTGTCTGTAACTCACTACCGGGTATCTGTAATTCTATATATAAACCACCCCGAACAACTTGATTATATTCCAGCATGTAACTCACTCCCGGGTATCTGTTATTCTGTATATAAAACACCCGGAGCCCCTCGATTAGATTCCAATCTGTAGCGATTTATTATTATTTATATAAATGACCCCGAACCCCTTGCTTAGATTCCAGCCTGTAACTCACTCCCGGGTATCTGTTACTCTATATATAAACCACCCCGAACCCCTCGATTAGATTCCAGTCTGTAACTCACTCCCAGATGTCTTTTTGTCTATATGTAAACTACCCCGAACCCCTCGATCATATTCCACGTGTAACTCACTCCCGGGTAGCTGCTACCCTATGTATAAACCACATGAACCCCTCGATTACATTCCAGTCTGTAGCTCACTCCTGGGTATCTGTTATTCTATATATAAACCACATGGACCCCTCGATTAGATTCCACTCTGTATCTCACCCTTAGGTATCTGTTATTCTATATATAAACCACCCCGAACGCCTCGATTAGATTCCAGTGTGTAACTCACTGCCGCGTATCTGTTATTCTATATATAAATCAACCCGAACCCCTCGATTAGATTCCAGTGTGTAACTCACTCCTGGGTGTCTGTTATTCTATATATAAACCACCCCGAACCCCTCGATTAGATTCCAGTCCGTAACTCACTCCCGGGTATCTGTTATTCTATATATAAACCACCCTGAACCCCTCGATTAGATTCCAGTCTGTAACTCAATCCCCGGTATCTGTTATTCTATATATAAACCACATGAACCCCTCGATTAGATTCCAGCCTGTAACTCACTCCCGGGTATCTGTTATTCTATATATAAACCACATGAACCCCTCGATTAGATTCCAGCCTGTAACTCACTCCCCGGTATTTGTTATTGTATATATAAACCACCCCGAACCCCTCGATTAGATTCCAGTCTGCAACTCACTCCCGAATATCTGTTATTCTGTCTATAAACCACCCTGAACCCCTCGATTAGATTCCAGTCTGTAACTCACTCCCGGGTATCTGCTATACTGTCTATAAACCACCCTGAACCCCTCGATTAGATTCCAGTCTGTAACTCACTCCCGGGTATTTGCATTTTTATATATAAACCACATGAACCCCTCGATTATATTCCAGTCTGTAACTCACTCCCCGGTATCTGTTATTCTATATATAAACCACCCCGAAACCCTCGATTAGATTCAAGTCTGTAACTCACTCCCGGGCATCTGTTATTCTATATATAAACCACACTGAACCCCTCGTTTAGATTCCAGTCTGCAACTCACTCCCGAATATCTGTTATTCTATATATAAACCACCCCGACCCCCTCGATTAGATTCCAGTCCGTAACTCACTCCCGGGTATCTGTTATTCTATATATAAACCACCCTGAACCCCTCGATTAGATTCCAGTCTGTAACTCAATCCCCGGTATCTGTTATTCTATATATAAACAACATGAACCCCTCGATTAGATTCCAGCCTGTAACTCACTCCCCGGTATCTGTTATTCTATATATAAACCACATGAACCCCTCGATTAGATTCCAGCCTGTAACTCACTCCCCGGTATTTGTTATTCTATATATAAACCACCCCGAACCCCTCGATTAGATTCCAGTCTGTAACTCACTCCCGGGCATCTGTTATTCTGTATATAAACCACACTGAACCGCTCGATTAGATTCCAGTCTGCAACTCACTCCCGAATATCTGTTATTCTGTCTATAAACCACCCTGAACCCCTCGATTAGATTCCAGTCTGTAACTCACTCCCGGGTATCTGTTATACTGTCTATAAACCACCCTGAACCCCTCGATTAGATTAAAGTCTGTAACTCACTCCCGGGTATTTGCATTTTTATATATAAACCACATGAACCCCTCGATTATATTCCAGTCTGTAACTCACTCCCCGGTATCTGTTATTCTATATATAAACCACCCCGAAACCCTCGATTAGATTCAAGTCTGTAACTCACTCCCGGGCATCTGCTATTCTATATATAAACCCACCCGAACCCCTCGATTAGATTCCACTCTGTAACTCACTCCCGGGTATCTGTTATTCTATATATAAACCACCCCGAACCCCTCGTTTAGATTCCAGTCTGCAACTCACTCCCGGGTATCTGTTATTCTAAATATAAACCCCCCGAACCCCTCGATTAGATTCCAGTCTGTAACTCACTCCCGGATATCTCTTACTCTAAATATAAACCCTGCGAACCCCTCGATTAGATTCCTGTTTGTAACTCACTCCCGGGTATCTGTTATTCTATATATAAACCACACCGAACCCCTCGATTAGATTCCAGTCTGTAACTCACTCCTGGATATCGATTATTCTATATATAAACCACCCCGAACCGCTCGATTAGATTCCAGTCTGTAACTCACTCCTGGATATCGATTATTCTATTTGTAAACCCCCTGAACCCCTCGATTAGATTCCAGTCTGTAACTCACTCCCGGGTATCTGTTATTCTATATATAAACCACACCGAACCCCTCGATTAGATTCCAGTCTGTAACTCATTCCTGGATATCGATTATTCTATATATAAACCACCCCGAACCCCTCGATAAGATTCCAGTCTTTAACTCACTCCTGGGTATCTGTTATTCTGTATATAAACCACCCCGAACCCCTCGATTAGATTCCAGACTGTAACTCACTCCTGGGTATCTTTTATTCTATATATAAATCTCCCGAACCACTCGATTAGATTCCAGTCTGTAACTCACTCCCGGGTATCTGTTATTCTATATATAAACCACCCCGAACCCCTCGATTAGATTCCAGTCTGTAACTCACTCCCGGGTATCTGTTATTCTATATATAAACCACCCCGAACCCCTCGATTAGATTCCAGTCCGTAACTCACTCCCGGGTATCTGTTATTCTAAATATAAACCACCCCGAACCCCTCGATTAGATTCCAGTCTGTAATTCACTCCCGGGTATCTGTTATTCTATATATAAACCATCCCGAAACCCTCGATTAGATTCCAGTCTGTAACTCATTCCCGGATATCTCTTACTCTAAATATAAACCCTGCGAACCCCTCGATTAGATTCCAGTCTGTAACTCACTCCCGGGTATCTGTTATTCTATATATAAACCACCTAGAACCCCTCGATTAGATTCCAGTCTGTAACTCACTCCCGGATATCTCTTACTCTAAATATAAACCCTGCGAACCCCTCGATTAGATTCCAGTCTGAAACTCACTACCGGGTATCTGTTATTCTATATATAAACCACCCCGAACAACTTGATTATATTCCAGCATGTAACTCACTCCCGGGTATCTGTTATTCTGTATATAAAACACCCGGAGCCCCTCGATTAGATTCCAATCTGTAGCGATTTATTATTATTTATATAAATGACCCCGAACCCCTTGCTTAGATTCCAGCCTGTAACTCACTCCCGGGTATCTGTTACTCTATATATAAACCATCCTGAACCCCTCGATTAGATTCCAGTCTGTAACTCACTCCCAGATGTCTTTTTGTCTATATGTAAACTACCCCGAACCCCTCGATCATATTCCACGTGTAACTCACTCCCGGGTAGCTGCTACCCTATGTATAAACCACATGAACCCCTCGATTACATTCCAGTCTGTAGCTCACTCCTGGGTATCTGTTATTCTATATATAAACCACATGGACCCCTCGATTAGATTCCACTCTGTATCTCACCCTTAGGTATCTGTTATTCTATATATAAACCACCCCGAACCCCTCGATTAGATTCCAGTCCGTAACTCACTCCCGGGTATCTGTTATTCTATATATAAACCACCCTGAACCCCTCGATTAGATTCCAGTCTGTAACTCACTCCCCGGTATCTGTTATTCTATATATAAACCACATGAACCCCTCGATTAGATTCCAGCCTGTAACTCACTCCCCGGTATTTGTTATTGTATATATAAACCACCCCGAACCCCTCGATTAGATTCCAGCCTGTAACTCACTCCCGGGCATCTGTTATTCGGTATATAAACCACACTGAACCGCTCGATTAGATTCCAGTCTGCAACTCACTCCCGAATATCTGTTATTCTGTCTATAAACCACCCTGAACCCCTCGATTAGATTGCAGTCTGTAACTCACTCCCGGGTATCTGTTATACTGTCTATAAACCACCCTGAACCCCTCGATTAGATTCCAGTCTGTAACTCACTCCCGGGTATTTGCATTTTTATATATAAACCACATGAACCCCTCGATTATATTCCAGTCTGTAACTCACTCCCCGGTATCTGTTATTCTATATATAAACCACCCCGAAACCCTCGATTAGATTCAAGTCTGTAACTCACTCCCGGGCATCTGTTATTCTATATATAAACCACACTGAACCCCTCGTTTAGATTCCAGTCTGCAACTCACTCCCGAATATCTGTTATTCTATATATAAACCACCCCGACCCCCTCGATTAGATTCCAGTCCGTAACTCACTCCCGGGTATCTGTTCTTCTATATATAAACCACCCTGAACCTCTCGATTAGATTCCAGTCTGTAACTCAATCCCCGGTATCTGTTATTCTATATATAAACAACATGAACCCCTCGATTAGATTCCAGCCTGTAACTCACTCCCCGGTATCTGTTATTCTATATATAAACCACTTGAACCCCTCGATTAGATTCCAGCCTGTAACTCACTCCCCGGTATTTGTTATTGTATATATAAACCACCCCGAACCCCTCGATTAGATTCCAGTCTGTAGCTCACTCCCGGGCATCTGTTATTCTGTATATAAACCACACTGAACCGCTCGATTAGATTCCAGTCTGCAACTCACTCCCGAATATCTGTTGTTCTGTCTATAAACCACCCTGAACCCCTCGATTAGATTCCAGTCTGCAACTCACTCCCGGGTATCTGTTATACTGTCTATAAACCACCCTGAACCCCTCGATTAGATTCCAGTCTGTAACTCACTCCCGGGTATTTGCATTTTTATATATAAACCACATGAACCCCTCGATTATATTCCAGTCTGTAACTCACTCCCCGGTATCTGTTATTCTATATATAAACCACCCCGAACCCCTCGATTAGATTCAAGTCTGTAACTCACTCCCGGGCATCTGCTATTCTATATATAAACCCACCCGAACCCCTCGATTAGATTCCACTCTGTAACTCACTCCCGGGTATCTGTTATTCTATATATAAACCACCCCGAACCCCTCGTTTAGATTCCAGTCTGTAACTCACTCCCGGGTATCTGTTATTCTATATATAAACCACCCTGAACCCCTCGATTAGATTTCAGTCTGTAACTCACTCCCGGGTATCTGTTATTCTATATATAAACCACCCCGAACCCCTCGATTAGATTCCAGTCTGTAACTCACTCCCGGATATCTCTTACTCTAAATATAAACCCTGCGAACCCCTCGATTAGATTCCTGTCTGTAACTCACTCCCGGGTATCTTTTATTCTGTATATAAACCACCCCGAACCCCTCGATTAGATTCCAGTCTGTAACTCACTAACGGGTATCTGTTATTCTATATATAAACCACCCCGAACAACTTGATTATATTCCAGCATGTAACTCACTCCCGGGTATCTGTTATTCTGTATATAAAACACCCGGAGCCCCTCGATTAGATTCCAATCTGTAGCGATTTATTATTATTTATATAAATGACCCCGAACCCCTTGCTTAGATTCCAGCCTGTAACTCACTCCCGGGTATCTGTTACTCTTTATATAAACCACCCCGAACCCCTCGATTAGATTCCAGTCTGCAACTCACTCCCGGGTATCTGTTACTCTATATATAATCCCCCCTGAACTCCTCGATTAGATTCCAGTCTGTAACTCACTCCCAGATGTCTTTTTGTCTATATGTAAACTACCCCGAACCCCTCGATCATATTCCACGTGTAACTCACTCCCGGGTAGCTGCTACCCTATGTATAAACCACATGAACCCCTCGATTACATTCCAGTCTGTAGCTCACTCCTGGGTATCTGTTATTCTATATATAAACCACATGAACCCCTCGATTAGATTCCACTCTGTATCTCACCCTTAGGTATCTGTTATTCTATATATAAACCACCCCGAACGCCTCGATTAGATTCCAGTGTGTAACTCACTCCCGGGTATCTGTTATTCTATATATAAACCAACCCGAACCCCTCGATTAGATTCCAGTGTGTAACTCACTCCTGGGTGTCTGTTATTCTATATATAAACCACCCCGAACTCCTCGATTAGATTCCAGTCTGTAACTCACTCCCGGGCATCTGCTATTCTATATATAAACCCACCCGAACCCCTCGATTAGATTCCACTCTGCAACTCACTCCCGGGTATCTGTTATTCTATATATAAACCACCCCGAACCCCTCGATTAGATTCCAGTCTGCAACTCACTCTCGGGAATCTGTTATTCTAAATATAAACCCCCCGAACCCCTCGATTAGATTCCTGTCTGTAACTCACTCCCGGATATCTCTTACTCTAAATATAAACCCTGCTAACCCCTCGATTAGATTCCAGTCTGTAACTCACTCCTGGGTATCTGTTATTCTATATATAAACCACCCCGAACCCCTCGATTAGATTCCTGTCTGTAACTCACTAACGGGTATCTGTTATTCTATATATAAACCACCCCGAACAACTTGATTATATTCCAGCATGTAACTCACTCCCGGGTATCTGTTATTCTGTATATAAAACACCCGGAGCCCCTCGATTAGATTCCAATCTGTAGCGATTTATTATTATTTATATAAATGACCCCGAACCCCTTGCTTAGATTCCAGCCTGTAACTCACTCCCGGGTATCTGTTACTCTATATATAAACCATCCTGAACCCCTCGATTAGATTCCAGTCTGTAACTCACTCCCAGATGTCTTTTTGTCTATATGTAAACTACCCCGAACCCCTCGATCATATTCCACGTGTAACTCACTCCCGGGTAGCTGCTACCCTATGTATAAACCACATGAACCCCTCGATTACATTCCAGTCTGTAGCTCACTCCTGGGTATCTGTTATTCTATATATAAACCACATGAACCCCTCGATTAGATTCCACTCTGTATCTCACCCTTAGGTATCTGTTATTCTATATATAAACCACCCCGAACGCCTCGATTAGATTCCAGTGTGTAACTCACTCCCGGGTATCTGTTATTCTATATATAAAGCAACCCGAACCCCTCGATTAGATTCCAGTGTGTAACTCACTCCTGGGTGTCTGTTATTCTATATATAAACCACCCCGACACCCTCGATTAGATTCCAGTCCGTAACTCACTCCCGGGTATCTGTTATTCTATATATAAACCACCCTGAATCCCTCGATTAGATTCCAGTCTGTAACTCAATCCCCGGTATCTGTTATTCTATATATAAACCACATGAACCCCTCGATTAGATTCCAGCCTGTAACTCACTCCCCGGTATCTGTTATTCTATATATAAACCACATGAACCCCTCGATTAGATTCCGGCCTGTAACTCACTCCCCGGTATTTGTTATTCTATATATAAACCACCCCGAACCCCTCGATTAGATTCCAGTCTGTAACTCACTCCCGGGCATCTGTTATTCTGTATATAAACCACACTGAACCGCTCGATTAGATTCCAGTCTGCAACTCACTCCCGAATATCTGTTATTCTGTCTATAAACCACCCTGAACCCCTCGATTAGATTGCAGTCTGTAACTCACTCCCGGGTATCTGTTATACTGTCTATAAACCACCCTGAACCCCTCGATTAGATTCCAGTCTGTAACTCACTCCCGGGTATTTGCATTTTTATATATAAACCACATGAACCCCTCGATTATATTCCAGTCTGTAACTCACTCCCCGGTATCTCTTATTCTATATATAAACCACCCCGAAACCCTCGATTAGATTCAAGTCTGTAACTCACTCCCGGGCATCTGTTATTCTATATATAAACCAAACTGAACCCCTCGTTTAGATTCCAGTCTGCAACTCACTCCCGAATATCTGTTATTCTATATATAAACCACCCCGACCCCCTCGATTAGATTCCAGTCCGTAACTCACTCCCGGGTATCTGTTATTCTATATATAAACCACCCTGAACCTCTCGATTAGATTCCAGTCTGTAACTCAATCCCCGGTATCTGTTATTCTATATATAAACAACATGAACCCCTCGATTAGATTCCAGCCTGTAACTCACTCCCCGGTATCTGTTATTCTATATATAAACCACATGAACCCCTCGATTAGATTCCAGCCTGTAACTCACTCCCCGGTATTTGTTATTGTATATATAAACCACCCCGAACCCCTCGATTAGATTCCAGTCTGTAACTCACTCCCGGGCATCTGTTATTCGGTATATAAACCACACTGAACCGCTCGATTATATTCCAGTCTGCAACTCACTCCCGGGTATCTGTTATACTGTCTATAAGCCACCCTGAACCCCTCGATTAGATTCCAGTCTGTAACTCAATCCCCGGTATCTGTTATTCTATATATAAACCACATGAACCCCTCGATTAGATTCCAGCCTGTAACTCACTCCCCGGTATCTGTTATTCTATATATAAACCACATGAACCCCTCGATTAGATTCCAGCCTGTAACTCACTCCCCGGTATTTGCTATTGTATATATAAACCACCCCGAACCCCTCGATTAGATTCCAGTCTGTAGCTCACTCCCGGGCATCTGTTATTCTGTATATAAACCACACTGAACCGCTCGATTAGATTCCAGTCTGCAACTCACTCCCGAATATCTGTTATTCTGTCTATAAACCACCCTGAACCCCTCGATTAGATTGCAGTCTGTAACTCACTCCCGGGTATCTGTTATACTGTCTATAAACCACCCTGAACCCCTCGATTAGATTCCAGTCTGTAACTCACTCCCGGGTATTTGCATTTTTATATATAAACCACATGAACCCCTCGATTATATTCCAGTCTGTAACTCACTCCCCGGTATCTGTTATTCTATATATAAACCACCCCGAAACCCTCGATTAGATTCAAGTCTGTAACTCACTCCCGGGCATCTGTTATTCTATATATAAACCACACTGAACCCCTCGTTTAGATTCCAGTCTGCAACTCACTCCCGAATATCTGTTATTCTATATATAAACCACCCCGACCCCCTCGATTAGATTCCAGTCCGTAACTCACTCCCGGGTATCTGTTATTCTATATATAAACCACCCGAGCCCCTCGATTAGATTCCTGTCTGTAACTCACTCCCGGGTATCTGTTATTCTATATATAAACCACCCCGAACCCCTCGATTAGATTCCAGTCTGTAACTCACTCACGGGTATCTGTTATTCTATATATAAACCACCCCGAACCCCTCAATTAGATTCCAGTCTGTAACTCACTCCCGGGTATCTGTTATTCTATATATAAACAACATGAACCCCTCGATTAGATTCCAGTCTGTAACTCAATCCCCGGTATCTGTTATTCTATATATAAACAACATGAACCCCTCGATTAGATTCCAGCCTGTAACTCACTCCCCGGTATCTGTTATTCTATATATAAACCACATGAACCCCTCGATTAGATTCCAGCCTGTAACTCACTCCCCGGTATTTGTTATTGTATATATAAACCACCCCGAACCCCTCGATTAGATTCAAGTCTGTAACTCACTCCCGGGCATCTGTTATTCTGTATATAAACCACACTGAACCGCTCGATTAGATTCCAGTCTGCAACTCACTCCCGAATATCTGTTATTCTGTCTATAAACCACCCTGAACCCCTCGATTAGATTCCAGTCTGTAACTCACTCCCGGGTATCTGTTATACTGTCTATAAACCACCCTGAACCCCTCGATTAGATTCAAGTCTGTAACTCACTCCCGGGCATCTGCTATTCTATATATAAACCCACCCGAACCCCTCGATTAGATTCCACTCTGTAACTCACTCCCGTGTATCTGTTATTCTATATATAAACCACCCCGAACCCCTCGTTTAGATTCCATTCTGCAACTCACTCCCGAATATCTGTTATTCTGTCTATAAACCACCCCGAACCCCTCGATTATATTCCAGTCTGTAACTCACTCCCGGGTATCTGTCATTCTGTCTATAAACCACCCTGAACCCCTCGATTAGATTCCAGTCTGTAACTCACTCCTGGGTATTTGTTATTCTGTCTATAAACTACCCTGAACCCCTCGATTAGATTCCAGTCTGTAACTCGTTCCCGGGTATCTGTTATTCTATATATAAACCACGCGAAACCCGCGATTAGATCCCAGTCTGTAACTCACTCCCGGGCATCTGTTATTCTGTATATAAACCACACTGAACCGCTCGATTAGATTCCAGTCTGCAACTCACTCCCGAATATCTGTTATTCTGTCTATAAACCACCCTGAACCCCTCGATTAGATTGCAGTCTGTAACTCACTCCCGGGTATCTGTTATACTGTCTATAAACCACCCTGAACCCCTCGATTAGATTCCAGTCTGTAACTCACTCCCGGGTATTTGCATTTTTATATATAAACCACATGAACCCCTCGATTATATTCCAGTCTGTAACTCACTCCCCGGTATCTGTTATTCTATATATAAACCACCCCGAAACCCTCGATTAGATTCAAGTCTGTAACTCACTCCCGGGCATCTGTTATTCTATATATAAACCACACTGAACCCCTCGTTTAGATTCCAGTCTGCAACTCACTCCCGAATATCTGTTATTCTATATATAAACCACCCCGACCCCCTCGATTAGATTCCAGTCCGTAACTCACTCCCGGGTATCTGTTATTCTATATATAAACCACCCTGAACCTCTCGATTAGATTCCAGTCTGTAACTCAATCCCCGGTATCTGTTATTCTATATATAAACAACATGAACCCCTCGATTAGATTCCAGCCTGTAACTCACTCCCCGGTATCTGTTATTCTATATATAAACCACATGAACCCCTCGATTAGATTCCAGCCTGTAACTCACTCCCCGGTATTTGTTATTGTACATATAAACCACCCCGAACCCCTCGATTAGATTCCACTCTGTAACTCACTCCCGGGCATCTGTTATTCTGTATATAAACCACACTGAACCGCTCGATTAGATTCCAGTCTGCAACTCACTCCCGAATATCTGTTATTCTGTCTATAAACCACCCTGAACCCCTCGATTAGATTCCAGTCTGTAACTCACTCCCGGGTATCTGTTATACTGTCTATAAACCACCCCGAACCCCTCGATTAGATTCAAGTCTGTAACTCACTCCCGGGCATCTGCTATTCTATATATAAACCCACCCGAACCCCTCGATTAGATTCCACTCTGTAACTCACTCCCGGGTATCTGTTATTCTATATATAAACCACCCCGAACCCCTCGTTTAGATTCCAGTCTGCAACTCACTCCCGAATATCTGTTATTCTGTCTATAAACCACCCCGAACCCCTCGATTATATTCCAGTCTGTAACTCACTCCCCGGTATCTGTTATTCTATATATAAACGTCATGAACCCCTCGATTAGATTCCAGCCTGTAACTCACTCCCCAGTATTTGTTATTCTATATATAAACCACCCCGAACCCCTCGATTAGATTCCAGTCTGTAACTCACTCCCGGGTTTCTGTCATTCTGTCTATAAACCACCCTGAACCCCTCGATTAGATTCCAGTCTGTAACTCACTCCTGGGTATTTGTTATTCTGTCTATAAACTACCCTGAACCCCTCGATTAGATTCCAGTCTGTAACTCGTTCCCGGGTATCTGTTATTCTATATATAAACCACGCGAAACCCGCGATTAGATCCCAGTCTGTAACTCACATCTGGATTTCTGTTATTCTGTATATAAACCACCGCAACCCCCCCGATTTGATTCCAGGCTGTAATTCACTCCCGGGTACCTCTTATTCTGTATAAATCACTCCCAAAACTCTCGATTGGATTTCAGTATTTAATTCAGACTCAGGTATTTGTTATTGTATATATAAACCACCCCGAACTCCTCGATTCGATTCCAATCTGTAATTCACTCCCGGGTATGTGTTATTCTATATATAAACCACCCTGAACCCCTTGATTCGATTCAGTCTGTAACTCACTCCTGGGTATCTGTTATTCTATATATAAACCACCCTGAACCCCTTGATTAGATTCCTGTCTGTAACTCACTCCTGGGTATCAGTTATTCTGTATATAAACCCCGCCAAACCCCTCGATTAGATTCCAGTCTGTAACTCACTCCGAGGTTTCGTTTATTTTATATATAAACCCGCCCAAACCCCTCCATTAGATTTCAGACTGTAGCTCACTCCTGGGTATCTGTTATTCTGTATATAAACCCCCCCAAACCCCTCGATTAGATTCCAGACTGTAGCTCACTCCCGGCTATCTGTTGTTCGATATGTAAAAAACCCCAAAACCTTTGATTGGACACCAGCCTGTTATTCACTTGTAGGTATCAGTTATTGTGTGTGGAAACCTACTGAATCCCTCATTAAATTTTCAGTCTATACTGCACTGCTGGGCATCTAGTAATTTTTCTTTTAAAACACTCCAAAACCCACGATTAGATTCCAGTCTGTAACTCACTCCTGGATATTGATTATTCTATATGTAAACCCCCTGAACCCCTCGTTTAGATTCCAGTCTGTAACTCACTCCCAGGTATCTGTTATTCTGTATATAAACCACCCCGAACCCCTCGATTAGATTCCAGTCTGTAACTCACTCCTGGGTATCTATTATTCTGTATATAAACCACCCCGAACCCCTCGATTAGATTCCAGTCTGTAACTCACTCCCGGGTATCTGTTATTCTATATATAAACCACCCCGAACCCCTCGATTAGATTCCAGTCTGTAACTCACAGCTGGGTATCTGTTATTCTGTCTATAAACCACCCTGGACCCCTCGATTAGATTCCAGTCTGTAACTCACTCCTGGGTATCTGTTATTCTGTCTACAAACCACCCTGAACCCCTCAATTAGATTCCAGTCTGTAACTCACTCCTGGGTATCTATTATTCTATATATAAACCACACTGAACCCCTCGATTAGATTCCAGTCTGTAACTCAGTCCCGGGTATCTGTTATTCTATATATAAACCACCCCGAACCCCTTGATTAGATTCCAGTCTGTAACTCACTCCTGGGTATCTGTTATTCTATATATAAACCACCCTGAACCCCTCGATTAGATTCCAGTCTGTAACTCACTCCTGGGTATCTGTTATTCTGTCTACAAACCACCCCGAACCCCTCGACTAGATTCCAGTCTGTAACTCACTACTGGGTATCTGTTATTCTGTCTATAAACCACCCTGAACCCCTCGATTAGATTCCAGTCTGTAACTCGTCCCTGGGTATCTGTTATTCTGTCTATAAACCCCGCCAAACTCCTCGATTAGATTCCAGTCTGTAACTCACTCCTGGGTATCTGTTATTCTGTATATAAACCCGCCCAAACCCCTCGATTAGATTCCAGACTGTAACTCACTCCCGGGTATCTGTTATTCTATATATAAACCACCCCGAACCCCTCGATTAGATTCCAGACTGTAGCTCACTCCCGGCTATCTGTTGTTCGATATGTAAAAAACCCCAAAACCTTTGATTGGATCCCAGCCTGTTATTCACTTGTAGGTATCAGTTATTGTGTGTGGAAACCTACTGAGACCCTCATTAAATTTTCAGTCTATACTGCACTGCTGGGCATCTAGTAATTTTTCTTTTAAAACACTCCAAAACCCACGATTAGATTCCAGTCTGTAACTCACTCCTGGATATCGATTATTCTATATGTAAACCCCCTGAACCCCTCGTTTAGATTCCAGTCTGTAACTCACTCCCAGGTATCTGTTATTCTGTATATAAACCACCCCGAACCCCTCGATTAGATTCCAGTCTGTAACTCACTCCTGGGTATCTGTTATTCTGTATATAAACCACACTGAACCCCTCGATTAGATTCCAGTCTGTAACTCACTCCTGGGTATCTGTTATTCTATGTATCAACTCCCTGAAACCCTCGATTGGATTGCATTCTGTAACTCACTCCCGGGTGTCTGTTATTCTATATATAAACCACACCGAACCCCTCGATTAGATTCCAGTCTGTAACTCACTCCCGGGTATCTGTTATTCTAAATATAAACCCCGCGAACCCCTCGATTAGATTCCAGTCTGTAACTCACTCCCGGGTATCTGTTATTCTATATATAAACCACCCCGAACTCCTCGATTAGATTCCAGCCTGTATCTCACTCCCGGGTATCTGCTATGCTATATATAAACCACCCCAAACCCCTTGATTATATTCCAGTCTGTAACTCACTACCGGGTATCTGTTATTCTGTATATAAAACACCCGAGCCCCTCGATTAGATTCCAATCTGCAGCTCACTCCCAGCGATTTATTATTATTTATATAAATGACCCCGAACCCCTTGCTTAGATTCCAGCCTGTAACTCACTCCCGGGTATCTGTTATTCTATATATAAACCACCCCGAACCCCTCGATTAGATTCCAGTCTGTAACTCACTCCTGGGTATCTGTTATTCTGTCTACAAACCACCCTGAACCCCTCGATTAGATTCCAGTCTGTAACTCACTACTGGGTATCTGTTATTCTGTCTATAAACCACCCTGAAACCCTCGATTAGATTCCAGTCTGTAACTCGTCCCCGGGTATCTGTTATTCTATATATAAACCACCCCGAAACCCGCGATTAGATCCCAGTCTGTAACTCACATCTGGATTTCTGTTATTCTGTATATAAACCACCCCAACTCCCCTGATTTGATTCCAGGCTGTAATTCACTCCCGGGTAACTCTTATTCTGTATAAATCCCTCCCAAAACTCTCGATTAGATTCCAGTCTTTAATTCAGACTCAGGTATTTGTTATTGTATATATAAACCACCCCGAACTCCTCGATTCGATTCCAATCTGTAATTCACTACCGGGTATCTGTTATTCTATATATAAACCACCCCGAACCCCCTCGATTAGATTCCTGTCTGTAACTCACTCCTGGGTATCTGTTATTCTGTATGTAAACCCCGCCAAACCCCTCGAATAGATTCCAGTCTAACTCACTCCGAGGTTTCGTTTATATTATATATAAACCACCACGAACCCCTCGATTAGATTCCAGTCTGTAACTCACTCCCGGGTATCTGTTATTCTATATATAAACCCCCCCAAACCACTCGATTAGATTCCAGTCTGTAACTCACTCCCGGGTATCTGTTATTCTATATATAAACCCCCCCAAACCCCTCGATTAGATTCCAGACTGTAGCTCACTCCCGGCTATCTGTTGTTCGATATGTTAAAAACCCCAAAACCTTTGATTGGACACCAGCCTGTTATTCACTTGTAGGTATCAGTTATTGTGTATAGAAACCTATTGAATCCCTCATTAAATTTTCAGTCTATACTGCACTGCTGGGCATCTAGTAATTTTTCTTTTAAAACACTCCAAAACCCACGATTAGATTCCAGTCTGTAACTCACTCCTGGATATCGATTATTCTATATGTAAACCCCCTGAGCCCCTCGATTAGATTCCAGTCTGTAACTTACTCCCAGGTATCTGTTATTCTGTATATAAACCACCCCGAACCCCTCGATTAGATTCCGGTCTGTAACTCACTCCTGGGTATCTGTTATTCTATATATAAACCACCCCGAACCCCTCGATTAGATTCCAGTCTGTAACTCACTCCCGAGTATCTTTTATTCTGTGTATAAACCACCCCGAACCCCTCGATTAGATTCCAGTCTGTAACTCACTCCCGGGTATCTGTTATTCTGTATTTAAACCACCCTGAACCCCTCGATTAGATTCCAGTCTGTAACTCACTCCTGGGTATCTGTTATTCTATGTATCAACTCCCTGAAACCCTCGATTGGATTG
This sequence comes from Isurus oxyrinchus, assembly GCA_026770705.1. Lineage (NCBI taxonomy): Eukaryota > Metazoa > Chordata > Chondrichthyes > Lamniformes > Lamnidae > Isurus > Isurus oxyrinchus. The sequence continues at coordinate 55,421 of JANJGN010002546.1, forward strand.
CATTCTGTAACTCACTCCCGGATATCTGATATTCTAAATATAATCCCCGCGAACCCCTCGATTAGATTCCAGTCTGTAACTCGCTCCCGGGTATCTGTTATTCTATATATAAACCACCCCGAACCCCTCGATTAGATTCCTGTCTGTAACTCACTCCTGGGTATCTGTTATTCTGTATGTAAACCCCGCCAAACCCCTCGATTAGATTCCAGTCTAACTCACTCCGAGGTTTCGTTTATATTATATATAAACCACCACGAACCCCTCGATTAGATTCCAGTCTGTAACTCACTCCCGGGTATCTGTTATTCTATGTATAAACCGCCCCAAACCCCTCGATTAGATTCCAGTCTGTAACTCACTCCCGGGTATCTGTTATTCTATATATAAACCCCCCCAAACCCCTCGATTAGATTCCAGACTGTAGCTCACTCCCGGGTATCTGTTGTTCGATATGTTAAAAACCCCAAAACCTTTGATTGGACACCAGCCTGTTATTCACTTGTAGGTATCAGTTATTGTGTATAGAAACCTATTGAATCCCTCATTAAATTTTCAGTCTATACTGCACTGCTGGGCATCTAGTAATTTTTCTTTTAAAACACTCCAAAACCCACGATTAGATTCCAGTCTGTAACTCACTCCTGGATATCGATTATTCTATATGTAAACACCCTGAACCCCTCGATTAGATTCCAGTCTGTAACTCACTCCCGGGTATCTGTTATTCTATATATAAACCACCCCGAACCCCTCGATTAGATTCCAGTCTGTAACTCACTCCCGGGTATCTTTTATTCTGTGTTTAAACCACCCCGAACCCCTCGATTAGATTCCAGTCTGTAACTCACTCCCGGGTATCTGTTATTCTATATATAAACCACCCCGAACCCCTCGATTAGATTCCAGTCTGTAACTCACTGCTGGGTATCTGTTATTCTATGTATCATCTCCCTGAAACCCTCGATTAGATTCCAGTCTGTAACTCACTCCCGGGTATCTGTTATTCTGTATTTAAACCACCCTGAACCCCTCGATTAGATTCCAGTCTGTAACTCACTCCTGGGTATCTGTTATTCTATGTATCAACTCCCTGAAACCCTCGATTGGATTGCATTCTGTAACTCACTCCCGGATATCTGATATTCTAAATATAATGCCCGCGAACCCCTCGATTAGATTCCAGTCTGTAACTCGCTCCCGGGTATCTGTTATTCTATATATAAACCACCCCGAACCCCTCGATTAGATTCCAGTCTGTAACTCACTCCCGGGTATCTGTTATTCTATATATAAAACCATCCCGAACCCCTCGATTAGATTCCAGTCTGAAACTCACTCCCAGGTACCTGTTATTCTATATATAAACCACCCCGAACTCCTCGATTAGATTCCAGCCTGTATCTCACTCCCGGGTATCTATTATGCTATATATAAACCACCCCAAACCCCTTGATTATATTCCAGCATTTCACTCACTACCGGGTATCTGTTATTCGGTATATAAAACACCCGAGCCCCTTGATTAGATTCCAGTCTGTAACTCACTACCGGGTATCTGTTATTCTGTATATAAAACACACCGAGCCCCTTGATTAGATTCCAATCTGCAGCTCACTCCCAGTGATTTATTATTATTTACATAAATGACCCTGAACCCCTTGCTTAGATTCCAGTCTCTAACTCACTCCCTGGTGTCTGCTATTTTATATATAAAAACACCCTGAATCCCTCGTTTCGATTCACTCTGTAACTCTCTCCTGGGTACCTGTTCCTCCATATATAAACCACCCTGAACCCCTTGATTAGATTCCAGTTAGTAACTTGCTGCTAGGAACCTGTTCTTCTGTATATATTTACATTCCGGTCTGCAACTCACTCCCGGGCATCTGTCAATCCAAATATAAACCTTCCAGAACCCCTTGATTATATTCCAGCCAGTAACTCCGTCGCGGGTATCTGTTTTACTATATAAAAACCACTCCGAACACCTCGAATAGATTCCAATCTGTAACTCACTCCTGGGTGTTTGTTATTCTATATATAAACCACCCTGAACCCCTCGATTAGATTCCAATCTGCAGCTCACTCCCAGCAATTTATTATTATTTATATAAATGACCCCGAACCCCTTGCTTAGATTCCAGCCTGTAACTCACTCCCGGGTATCTGTTATTCTGTATATAAAACACCCCGAGCCCCTCGATTAGATTCCAATCTGCAGCTCACTCCCAGCGATTTATTATTATTTATATAAATGACCCCGAACCCCTTGCTTAGATTCCAGTCTCTAACTCACTCCCTGGTGTCTGCTATTTTATATATAAAAACACCCTGAATCCCTCGTTTCGATTCACTCTGTAACTCTCTCCTGGGTACCTGTTCCTCCATATATAAACCACCCTGAACCCATCGATTACATTCCAGTTAGTAACTTGCTGCTAGGAACCTGTTCTTCTGTATATATTTACATTCCGGTCTGCAACTCACTCCCGGGCATCTGTCAATCCAAATATAAACCTTCCAGAACCCCTTGATTATATTCCAGCCAGTAACTCAGTTGCGGGTATCTGTTATTCTATATATAAACCACCCCGAACCCCTCGATTAGATTCCAGTCTGTAACTCACTCCCGGCTAACTGTTATTCTATATATAAATCACATGAACCCCTCGATTAGATTCCAGTCTGTAACTCACTCCCGGGTATCTGTTATTCTATATATAAACCACATGAACCCCTCGATTAGATTCCAGTCTGTAACTCACTCCCCAGTATCTGTTATTCTATATATAAACCACCCTGAACCCCTCGATTAGATTCCTGTCTGTAACTCACTCCCGGATGTCCTTTTGCCCATATGTAAACTTCCCCGAACCCCTCGATCATATTCCACGTGTAGCTATCTCCCGGGTATCTGTTATTCTATATATAAACCACCCCGAACCCCTCGATTAGATTCCAGTCTGTAACTCCCTCCCGGGTATCTGTTATTCTATATGTAAACCACATGAACCCCTCGATTAGATTCCAGTCTGTAACTCACTCCCGGGTATCTGTTATTCTATATATAAACCACATGAACCCCTCGATTAGATTCCAGCCTGTAACTCACTACCCGGGTATCTTTTATTCTATATATAAACCACCTGGAAACCCGCGATTAGATCCCAGTCTGTAATCCCCTCCCCGATATCTGGAATTCTATATACAAAACACCCTGAACCCCTCGATTAGATTCCAGTCTGTAACTTACACCTGGGTATCTGTTATTCTATATATAAACCACCCCCGAACCCCTCGATTAGATTCCAGTCTGTAACTCACTCCTGGGTATCTGTTATTCTATATACAAACCACCCTGAATCCCTCATTTAGATTCCAGTCTGTAACACACTCCTGGGTATCTGTTATTCTGTCTATAAACCACCCTGAAACCTTCGATTAGATTCCAGTCTGTAACTTACACCTGGGTATCTGTTATTCTATATATAAACCACCCCGAACCCCTCGATTAGATTCCAGTCTGTAACTCACTCCTGGGTATCTGTTATTCTGTCTACAAACCACCCCGAACCCCTCGATTAGATTCCAGTCTGTAACTCACTACTGGGTATCTGTTATTCTGTCTATAAACCACCCTGAACCCCTCGATTAGATTCCAGTCTGTAACTCGTCCCCGGGTATCTGTTATTCTATATATAAACCACCCCGAACCCCTCGATTAGATTCCAGTCTGTAACTCACTCCTGGATATCTGTTATTCTATGTATCAACTCCCTGAAACCCTCGATTGGATTGCATTCTGTAACTCACTCCCGGATATCTGTTATTCTAAATATAAACTCCGCGAACCCCTCGATTAGATTCCAGTCTGTAACTCACTCCCGGGTGTCTGTTATTCTATATATAAACCACCCCGAACCCCTCGATTAGATTCCAGTCTGTAACTCACTCCCGGGTATCTCTTATTCTATCTATAAGCCACCCCGCACCCCTCGATTAGATTCCAGTCTGTAACTCACTCCTGGGTATCTGTTATTCTGTATATAAACCACCCCAAACCCCTCGATTAGATTCCAGTCTGTAACTCACTCCTGGGTATCTGTTATTCTATATATAAACCATCCCGAACCCCTCAATTAGATTCCAGCCTGTAACTCACTCCCAGGTACCTGTTATTCTATATATAAACCACCCCAAACTCTTCGATTAGATTCCAGTCTGTAACTCACTCCCGGGTATCTGTTATGCTATATATAAACCCCCCGAACCCCTCGATTTGATTCCAGCCTGTAACTCACTCCCGGGTATCTGTTATTCTGTACATAAAACACACCGAGCCCCTCGATTAGATTCCAATCTGCAGCTCACTCCCAGCGATTTATTATTATTTATATAAATGACCCGAAACCCTTGCTTAGATTCCAGTCTCTAACTCACTCCCTGGTGTCTGCTATTCTTTATATAAAAACACCTTGAATCCCTCGATTAGATTCACGCTGTCACTCTCTCCTGGGTACCTGTTTCTCCATATATAAACCATCCTGATTCACTCGATTATGTTCCAGTCTGTAACTCACTTGCGGGTATCTTTTATTCTATATATAAAACACCCCAAACCCCTTGATTAGATCCCAGACTGTAACTCACTCCCCTGTATCTGTTACTCTATATATAAAACACAAGAACCCCCCGATCAGATTTCACTCTGTGACTCACTCCCGGGTATCTGTCATTCTATATGTAAACCAGCCTGAACCCCTCGATTAGATTCCGGTCTGTAACTCACTCTCGGGTATCTGTTATTCTATATATAAACCTCCCTGATCCCCTCGATTAGATTCCAGTCTGTAACTCCCTCCCGGGTATCTGTTATTCCATATTTAAAGCACCCTGAATCCCTCGATTAGATTGCAGTCTGTAATTCACTCGCCGGTATCTGTTATTCTATGTATAAACCACCCGAACCCATCGATTAGATTGCAGTCTGTAACTCACTCGCGGGTATCTGTTATTCTATGTATAAACCACCCCGAACCCCTCGATTGGTTTCCAATCTGTAACACATTCCTGGGTATCTGTTATTCTATATATGAACCACCCCGAACCCCTCGATTTGATTCCAGCCTGTAACTCACTACCGGGTTTCTGTTATTCTCTTTATAAACCACCCTGAACCCTCGATTAGATTCCAGTCTGTTACTCACTCCCGGGTATCTGTTATTCTATATATAAACCATTCCGAGCCCCTCGATTAGATTGCAGTCTGTAACTCACTCCCGGGCATCTGTTATTCTATATATAAACCACCCCGAACCCCTCGATTAGATTCCAGTCTGTAACTCACTCCCTTGTATCTGTTATTCTATATATAAACCACCCCGAACCCCTCGATTAGTTTCCAGTCCGTAAATCATTCCCGGGTATCTTTTATTCAATATATAAACCACCCTGAACCCCTCAATTAGATTTCGGACTGTAACTCACTCCCGGGTATCTGTTATTCTGCATATAAACCTTTCCGAACTCCTCTATTAGATTTCAGTCTGTAACTCACTCCCGGGTATCTGTTATTCTATATATAAACCACCCCGAACCCCTCGATTAGATTCCTCCAGTCTGTAACTCACTCCCGGGTATCTGTTATTCTATATATAAACCACCCCGAACCCCTCGATTAGATTCCAGTCTGTAACTCACACCTGGGTATCTGTTATCCTATATATAAACCACTCTGAACCCCTCGATTAGATTCCAGTCTGTAACTCACTCCTGGGTATCTGTTATCCTATATATAAACCACTCTGAACCCCTCGATTAGATTCCAGTCTGTAATTCACTCCCGGGTATCTGTTATTCTCCATGTAAACCACCCTGAACCCCTCAATCAAATTCCAGTCTATAACTCACTCCCGGTTTCTGTTAGTCTATATATAAACCACCCTGAGCCTGTCGATTAGAGTCTAGTCTGTAACTCACTCCTGGGTATCTGTTATTCTATATATAAACCACGCTGAACCCCTCGGTAATATTCCAGTCTGTAACTCACTCCCGGGTATCTGTTATTCTCTATTATAATCAACCCTGCACCACTCGATTAGATTCCTCTCTGTCACTCAATGCCAGGTATCTGTTATACTATACATAATGCACCCCGAAAACCTTGATTAGATTCCAGTCTGTAACTCACTCCTGTGTATCTATTATTCTATATATAAACCACCCCGAATCCCTCGATTAGATTCCAGTCTGTAACTCACTCCTGGGTATCTATTATTCTATATATAAAACACCCCGAACTCCTCGATTAGATTCCTGTCTGTAACTCAGTCCCGGGTATCTGTTATTCTACTTATAAACCGCCACAAACTCCTCGATTAGATTCCAGACTGTATCTCACTCCCGGCTATATGTTATGCTATATATAAACCACTCCGAGACCCTCAATTAGATTCCAGTCTTTAATTCAGACTCGGGTATTTGTTATTGTATATATAAACCACCCCAAACTCCTCGATCCGATTCCAGTCTGTAACTCACTACCGGGTATGTGTTATTCTATATATAAACCAACCTGAACCCCTCGATTAGATTCCAGTCTGTAACTCACTCACGGATATCTGTTATTCTAAATATAAATCCCTCGAATCCCTCGATTAAATTCCAGTCTGTAACTCACTCCTGGGTATCTGTTATTCTATATATAAACCACCCGAACCCCTCGATTGGATTCCAGCCTGTAACTCACTCCCGGTATCTGTTATTTTATATATAAACCCCACTGAACCCCTCGATTAGATTCCAGTCTGTAACTCACTCCTGGGTATCTGTTATTCTATATATAAACCACCCCGAACCCCTCGATTAGATTCCAGTCTGTAACTCACTCCCGGCTAACTGTTATTCTATATATAAATCACATGAACCCCTCGATTGGATCCCAGACTGTAACTCACTCCTCTGTATCTGTTACTCTGTATATAAAACACCCGAACCCCTCGATCAGATTTCAGTCTGTGACTCACTCCCGGGTATCTGTTATTCTATATATAAACCACCCCCAAACCCCTTGATTATATTCCAGCATGTAACTCACTCCCGGGTATCTGTTATTCTGTATATAAAACACCCCGAACTCCTCGATTAGATTCCAGCCTGTTTCTCACTCCCGGGTATCTGTTATGCTTTATATAAACCACCCCGAACCCCTTGATTATATTCGAGCATGTAACTCACTCCCGGGTACCTGTTATTCTATATATAAACCACCCCGAACTCCTTGATTATATTCCAGCATGTAGCTTACTGCCGGGTATCTGTTATTCTGTATATAAAACACCCCGAGCCCCTCGATTAGATTCCAATCTTTAGCGATTTATTATTATTTATATAAATGACACCGAACCCCTTGATTAGATTCCAGTCTCTAACACCCTGAATCCCTCGTTTCGATTCACTTTGTAACTCACTCCTGGGTCCCTGTTCCCCCATATATAAACTACCCGAACCCCTCGATTAGATTCCAGTCTGCAACTCACTCCTGGATATCTATTATTCTATATGTAAACCCCCTGAACCCCTTGATTAGATTGCATTCTGTAACTCACTCCCGTATATCTGTTATTCTATATATAAACCCCCCCGAATCCCTCGATTAGATTCCAGTCTGTAACTCACTCCCGGGTATCTGTTATTCTAAATATTAACCCCCCCCGAACCCCTCGATTAGATTCCAGTCTGTAACTCACTCCCGGGTATCTGTTATTCTATATATAAACCAGCCCGAACCCCTCGATTATATTCCAGCCTGTAACTCACTCCCGGGTATCTGTTATTCTATATTTAAAGCACCCTGAACCCCTCGATTAGATTCCAGTCTGTAACTCACTCCCCGGGTATCTGTTATTCTATTTATAAACCACCCTGAACCCCTTGATTAGTTTCCAGTCTGTACCCCACTCCCAGGTATCTGTTATTCTATATATAAACCACCCTGTACCCCTTGATTAGATTCCAGTCTGTACCCCACTCCCAGGTATATGTTATTCTATATATAAACCATCCCGTTCCCCTCGATTAGATTCCAGTCTGTAACTCACTCCTGGGTATCTGTTATTCTATATATAAACCTCCCCGACCCCCTCGATTAGCTTCCAATCTGTAACTCACTCCCGGGTATCTGTTATTCTGTATATAAAACACCCCGAACTCCTCGATTAGATTCCAGCCTGTTTCTCACTCCCGGGTATCTGTTATGCTTTATATAAACCACCCCGAACCCCTTGATTATATTCGAGCATGTAACTCACTCCCGGGTACCTGTTATTCTATATATAAACCACCCCGAACTCCTTGATTATATTCCAGCATGTAGCTTACTGCCGGGTATCTGTTATTCTGTATATAAAACACCCCGAGCCCCTCGATTAGATTCCAATCTTTAGCGATTTATTATTATTTATATAAATGACACCGAACCCCTTGATTAGATTCCAGTCTCTAACACCCTGAATCCCTCGTTTCGATTCACTTTGTAACTCACTCCTGGGTCCCTGTTCCCCCATATATAAACTACCCGAACCCCTCGATTAGATTCCAGTCTGCAACTCACTCCTGGATATCTATTATTCTATATGTAAACCCCCTGAACCCCTTGATTAGATTGCATTCTGTAACTCACTCCCGTATATCTGTTATTCTATATATAAACCCCCCCGAATCCCTCGATTAGATTCCAGTCTGTAACTCACTCCCGGGTATCTGTTATTCTAAATATTAACCCCCCCGAACCCCTCGATTAGATTCCAGTCTGTAACTCACTCCCGGGTATCTGTTATTCTATATATAAACCAGCCCGAACCCCTCGATTATATTCCAGCCTGTAACTCACTCCCGGGTATCTGTTATTCTATATTTAAAGCACCCTGAACCCCTCGATTAGATTCCAGTCTGTAACTCACTCCCCGGGTATCTGTTATTCTATTTATAAACCACCCTGAACCCCTTGATTAGTTTCCAGTCTGTACCCCACTCCCAGGTATCTGTTATTCTATATATAAACCACCCTGTACCCCTTGATTAGATTCCAGTCTGTACCCCACTCCCAGGTATATGTTATTCTATATATAAACCATCCCGTTCCCCTCGATTAGATTCCAGTCTGTAACTCACTCCTGGGTATCTGTTATTCTATATATAAACCTCCCCGACCCCCTCGATTAGCTTCCAATCTGTAACTCACTCCTGGGTATCTATTATTCTATATATAAACCACCACGAACCCCTCGAGTAGATTCCAGTCTGTAATTCACTCCTGGGTATCTATTATTCTATATATAAATCACCCCGTACTCCTCAATTAGATTCCTGTCTGTAACTCACTCCTGGGTATCTATTATTCTATATATAAACCACACCAAACTCCTTGATTAGATTCCAGTCTGTATCTCACTCCCGCGCATCTGTTATTCTATATATGAAACACCCCGAACCCCTCGATTAGATTTCCGTATGTAACTCACTCCCGGGTACCTGTTATTCTATATGTAAACCACCCCGAACCCCTTGATTATATTCCAGCATGTAACTCACTACCCGGTATCTGTTATTCTGTATATAAAACACCCTGAACCCCTCGATTAGATTCCAATCTGTAACTCACTCCCAGCAATTTATTATTATTTATATAAATGACCCTGAAACCCTTGCTTAGATTCCAGTCTCTAACTCACTCCCTGGTGTCTGCTATTCTATATATAAAAACACCTTGAATCCCTCGATTAGATTCACTCTGTAACTCTCTCCTGGGTACCTGTTTCTCCATATATAAAGCATCCTGAACCACTCGATTAGGTTCCAGTCTGTAACTCACTTGCGGGTATCTTTTATTCTATATATAAAACACCCCAAACCCCTTGATTAGATCCCAGACTGTAACTCACTCCCCTGTATCTGTTACTCTATATATAAGACACAAGAACCCCCCAATCAGATTGCACTCTGTGACTCACTCCCGGGTATCTGTCATTCTATTTGTAAACCACCTTGAACCCCTCGATTAGATTCCAGTCTGTAACTCACTCTCGGGTATCTGTTATTCTATATATAAACCTCCCCGATCCCCGCGATTAGATTCCAGTCTGTAACTCCCTCCCGGGTATCTGTTATTCTAGATTTAAAGCACCCTGAATCCCTCGATTAGGTTGCAGTCTGTAATTCACTCGCCGGTATCTGTTATTCTATGTATAAACCACCCGAACCCATCGATTAGATTGCAGTCTGTAACTCACTCCCGGGTATCTGTTATTCTATGTATAAACCACCCCGAACCCCTCGATTAGGTTCCAGTCTGTAACTCACTCCCGGGTATCTGTTATTCTATGTATAAACCACCCCGAGCCCCTCGATTAGATTCCAGTTCGTAACTCACTCCCGGGTATCTGTTATTCTATATATAAACCACCCCGAACCCCTCGATTGGTTTCCAATCTGTAACACATTCCTGGGTATCTGTTATTCTATATATGAACCACCCCGAACCCCTCGATTTGATTCCAGCCTGTAACTCACTACCGGGTTTCTGTTATTCTACATATAAACCACCCTGAACCCCTTGATTAGATTCCAGTCTGTAACTCACTCCCGAGTATCTGTTATTCTATATATAAACCACCCCGAACCCCTCGATTAGATTCCCGTTTGTTACTCACTCCCGGGTATCTGTTATGCTCTTTATAAACCACCCTGAACCCCTCGATTAGATTCCAGTCTGTAACTCACTCCCGGGTTTCTGTTATTCTATATAGAAACCCCCCTGAACCCCTCGATTAGATTCCAGTCTGTAACTCACAGCTGGGTATCTGTTATTCTATATATAAACCACCCCGAACCCCTCGATTAGATTCCAGTCTGTAACTCACTCCCGGGTATCTGTTATTCTGTATATAAACCACCCTGAACCCCTCGATTAGATTCCAGTCTGTAACTCACTCCCGGGTATCTGTTAATCAATATATAAACTACACCGAGTCCCCTGGTTATATTCCAGTCTGTAACTCACACCCAGTTAGCTGTTACTCTATATATAAACCACCAAGAAGCCTTCGATTAGATTCCAGTCTGTAACTCACTCCCGGGTATCTGTTATTCTGTATATAAACCACCCCGAACCCCTCGATTAGATTCCAGTCTGTAACTCACTCCCGGGTATCTGTTATTCTGTATATAAACCACCCCGAACCCCTCGATTAGATTCCAGTCTGTAACTCAATCCCTGTGTCTGTTATTCTCTTTATTAATCCCCCACCCTGTTCTGGATTAGCTTCCAGCCTGTTTGTCTCTGAGTCTTTTCAATGTGGCCATGTTGGTTTGGACAATGATGGGCCGGATGTTTGAAGTGACTGTTTTGTTTTTGTCCTTTGTGTCTTACTGAGCCCTGTGTGGGGGAGGATGTGGGAATTTGAAAGTGCTCATGTCTCTTGTTTGATGCAGGGACGTGGATTGGTTTCTCCAGTTTCTGGTGTGAATCACAGCATTGATTTGATTACAGTGCACTGAGTCACCCCATCCAGATTCAACCATACATTCATTCACCCAAACACTCACCCTCTCTCTCTCTGCCTTTATCTGTGTCTCTCTCTCTGCCTCTCTCTCTCTCACTCCCTCTGTCTGTCTCTGTCTCTCTTGCTCACTCTCACTGTCTCTCTCTCTCTCTCTGACTGTCTGTCTCTCTCTGTCTCTCTCTCTCACTCCCTCTGTCTGTCTGTCTCTGTCTCTCTTGCTCACTCTCACTGTCTCTCTCTCTCACTCCCTCTGTCTGTCTGTCTGTCTCTGTCTCTCTTGCTCACTCTCACTGTCTCTCTCTCTGTCTCTCTCTGCCTCTCTCTCTCACACTCTCTTTCTGTCTGTCTCTCTCTGTCTCTCTTTCTCACTCCCTCTGTCTGTCTCTGTCTCTCTCGCTCACTCGCTCTGTCTCTCTCTCTGTTTCTCTCTCTCTCCCTGTCTCTCTCTCTTTGTCTCTCTCACGCCCTCTGTCTCTCTCTCTCTCTCTCTCTCTGCCTCTCTTTGTCTGTCTCATTCTCTGCCTCCCTGTCTCTCTCACTCCCTCTGTATCTCTCT
>JANJGN010002547.1:0-67539 GCA_026770705.1 Isurus oxyrinchus
ACAGAGACAGAGAGAGACAGGGAGAGAGACAGAGAGAGAGAGACAGAGAAGAGACAGAGAGAGAGACAGAGCGAGAGTGACAGAGAAAGAGAGAGAGACAGAAAGAGAGATAGAGAGACCGAGAAAGAGACAGAGAGAGACAGAGACAGAGAGGGAGAGACAGAGAGAGAGAGACAGAGACAGTGAAACAGAGGGAGAGTAGATAGAGAGACAGAGAGAGAGAGTGACAGAGAAAGAGAGAGAGAGAGACAGAGAGAGAGAGAGAGACAGATAGAGAGAGAGAGAGAGACAGAGGGACAGAGAGAGACAGAGAGAAATGTAGAGAGAGAGAGAGACAGAGAGAGTGAGACAGAGAGAGTGACAGAATGAGAGAGACAGAGAGACAGAGATAGAGAGAAATGGAGAGAGAGACAGGGAGAGGGAGACGGAGAGAGAGAGACAGAGAAGGAGAGACAGAAAGTGTGACAGAGAGAGAGACAGATAGAGCAGGAGAGACAGAGAGAGAGAGAGACAGAGAGAGAGAGAGACAGAGAGAGTGACAGAATGAGAGAGACAGAGAGACAGAGATAGAGAGAAATGGAGAGAGAGACAGGGAGAGGGAGATGGAGAGAGAGAGACAAGAGAGGGAGAGACAGAAAGTGTGACAGGGAGAGAGACAGATAGAGCAGGAGAGACAGGGAGAGAGAGAGACAGAGAGAGTGACAGAGAAAGAGAGAGAGATAGAGAGACAGAGAGAGAGACAGAGAGAGACAGAGAAAGAGACAGAGAGGGAGAGACAGAGAGAGAGAGACAGAGAGAGAGACAGAGGGACAGAGAGAGAGAGACAGAGATAAATGTAGAGAGAGAGAGAGAGACAGAGGGACAGAGAGAGAGAGACAGAGAGAAATGTAGAGAGAGAGACAGAGCGAGAGAGAGAGACAGAGAGAGAGAGACAGATAGACAGAGAGAGAGAGAGAGACAGAGGGACAGAGAGAGAGAGACAGAGATAAATGTAGAGAGAGAGAGAGAGACAGAGGGACAGAGAGAGAGAGACAGAGATAAATGTAGAGAGAGAGAGAGAGACAGAGGGACAGAGAGAGAGAGACAGAGAGAAATGTAGAGAGAGAGACAGAGCGAGAGAGAGAGACAGAGAGAGTGAAAGAGAGAGCGACAGAGAGAGAGAGAGAGACAGAGAGAGACAGAGAGAAATGGAGAGAGAGAGACAGGGAGAGAGAGATGGAGAGAGAGAGAGACAGAGAGAGTGTGACAGAGAGAGAGAGAGAGAAAGACAGATAGAGCAGCAGAGACAGAGGGGGAGAGAGACAGAGGGATAGGGAGGGAGAGACAGGGAGAGAGACATAGACCATGTGAGAGACAGAGGGCGAGAGAGATAAAGTGACGGGGGAGAGAGAGACAGAGAGAGACAGAGTGAGAGATAGTCAGAGAGGGAGAGATAGAGAGACAGAGAGAGAGAGATAGAGAGACAGAAAGAGCAAGAGACATAGAGAGACAGAGAGAATGAGACAGTGACAGAGAGAGATAGACAGAGAGAGAGAGACAGAGAGCAAGAGACAGACAGACGGAGAGACGGGGAGACAGAGAGACAGAAGGAGAGAGAGAAAAACAGCGAGAGATAGGGAGAGAGAGATAGAGAGACAGAGAGAGAGAGGGAGAGAGTGTCAGAGAGAGAGAGAGAGAAAGAGACAGAAGCAGAGACAAAAAGAGCAATCACATTAGAAGGAGGACAGACACTCTCATCTTCCGTCGGATGACTGGACAGCCCCACTTTGCTGGGACGTTTCTCGTGTTTTGTAAAGCAACCCGACGATTTGCTACGAGGGGTTGCAGCGATCCTGCTTTTCACATCTTCCCACTCTCGTCGGATGTAAACAGGGGCAGGCGGCTAAACAGGGGTGGGGGGGAGGGGGGGAGGGGCAGACAACTTGTGCGGAATTATGTCCCCCACCACCCCGCCCCCCCCCCCCCCCATACCCCTTCCTACAAACACCGGCCCCGTTACATCGAGCCGCTTATGGTGGACGTCACTCTCTGCGCCTACCCCAGCCCCAAGCCCCCTGACCTCCCCGAGGGTGTTGCCACCACGCGTTGGGTGAGAGCCCCTCACCCGCGCGCGGGTCAGACGTGGAAGCCGGCACGGTGGGGACGGGGCGGGAGACAGCGAAAGGGAGATACGGACCATCGTACCAACTCACCGACTGTGCGGCGAAGACGAGGAGGGCCCGGCTCGGTGCTTCCGGCTCATTCCGTGCCTGGATCCCGGGAGCGCTCCTGGACGTCGTCCGCTCTCCCGGCACCGGAGAGGTGTGGTTCCCTGTCGGACAGGAGGCGATCCGGGAGTCGGCTAGAGAGAGGGGAAAGCAGAGAGAGAGAGAGAGACAGGGAGAGAGAGACGGAGAGAGAGAGACAGAGAGGGAGAGACAGAGAAAGTGTGACAGAGAGAGAGACAGATAGAGCAGGAGAGACAGAGAGAGAGAGAGACAGAGAAAGAGAGAGAGATAGAGAGACAGAGAGAGAGACAGAGAGAGACAGAGAAAGAGACAGAGAGGGAGAGACAGAGAGAGAGAGACAGACAGTGAAACAGAGGGAGAGAGATACAAAGACAGAGAGAGATAGTGTCAGAGAAAGAGAGAGAGACAGAGAGACAGAGAGAGAGACAGAGAGAGAGAGACAGAGACAGAGAGAGAGACAGAGAGAGACAGAGAGAGAGAGAGAAATGTAGAGAGAGAGAGACAGAGCGAGAGAGAGAGAGACAGAGAGAGAGACAGAGAAGAGACAGAGAGAGAGACAGAGACAGAGAGAGACAGGGAGAGAGACAGAGAAGAGACAGAGAGAGAGACAGAGCGAGAGTGACAGAGAAAGAGAGAGAGACAGAAAGAGAGATAGAGAGACCGAGAGAGAGACAGAGAGAGACAGAGACAGAGAGGGAGAGACAGAGAGAGAGAGACAGAGACAGTGAAACAGAGGGAGAGTAGATAGAGAGACAGAGAGAGAGAGTGACAGAGAAAGAGAGAGAGAGACAGAGAGAGAGAGAGAGACAGATAGAGAGAGAGAGAGAGACAGAGGGACAGAGAGAGACAGAGAGAAATGTAGAGAGAGAGAGACAGAGAGAGTGAGACAGAGAGAGTGACAGAGAGAGAGAGATAGAGAGAAATGGAGAGAGAGACAGGGAGAGGGAGACGGAGAGAGAGAGACAGAGAAGGAGAGACAGAAAGTGTGACAGAGAGAGAGACAGATAGAGCAGGAGAGACAGAGAGAGAGAGAGACAGAGAGAGAGAGAGACAGAGAGAGTGACAGAGAAAGAGAGACAGAGAGACAGAGAGAGAGAGAGACAGAGAGAGTGAAAGAGAGAGCGACAGAGAGAGAGAGAGAGACAGAGAGAGACAGAGAGAAATGGAGAGAGAGAGACAGGGAGAGAGAGATGGAGAGAGAGAGAGACAGAGAGAGTGTGACAGAGAGAGAGAGAGAGAGAGAAAGACAGATAGAGCAGGAGAGACAGAGGGGGAGAGAGACAGAGGGATAGGGAGGGAGAGACAGGGAGAGAGACATAGACCATGTGAGAGACAGAGGGCGAGAGAGATAAAGTGACGGGGAGAGAGAGACAGAGAGAGACAGAGTGAGAGATAGTCAGAGAGGGAGAGATAGAGAGACAGAGAGAGAGAGATAGAGAGACAGAAAGAGCAAGAGACATAGAGAGACAGAGAGAATGAGACAGTGACAGAGAGAGATAGACGGAGAGAGAGAGACAGAGAGCAAGAGACAGACAGACGGAGAGACGGGGAGACAGAGAGACAGAAGGAGAGAGAGAAAAACAGCGAGAGATAGGGAGAGAGAGATAGAGAGACAGAGAGAGAGAGGGAGAGAGTGTCAGAGAGAGAGAGAGAGAAAGAGACAGAAGCAGAGACAAAAGAGCAATCACATTAGAAGGAGGACAGACACTCTCATCTTCCGTCGGATGACTGGACAGCCCCACTTTGCTGGGACGTTTCTCGTGTTTTGTAAAGCAACCCGACGATTTGCTACGAGGGGTTGCAGCGATCCTGCTTTTCACATCTTCCCACTCTCGTCGGATGTAAACAGGGGCAGGCGGCTAAACAGGGGTGGGGGGGAGGGGGGGAGGGGCAGACAACTTGTGCGGAATTATGTCCCCCACCACCCCGCCCCCCCCCCCATACCCCTTCCTACAAACACCGGCCCCGTTACATCGAGCCGCTTATGGTGGACGTCACTCTCTGCGCCTACCCCAGCCCCAAGCCCCCTGACCTCCCCGAGGGTGTTGCCACCACGCGTTGGGTGAGAGCCCCTCACCCGCGCGCGGGTCAAACGTGGAAGCCGGCAAGGTGGGGACGGGGCGGGAGACAGCGAAAGGGAGATACGGACCATCGCACCAACTCACCGACTGTGCGGCGAAGACCGAGGCGGGCCCGGCTCGGTGCTTCCGGCTCATTCCGTGCCTGGATCCCGGGAGTGCTCCTGGACGTCGTCCGCTCTCCCGGCACCGGAGAGGTGTGGTTCCCTGTCGGACAGGAGGCGATCCGGGAGTCGGCTAGAGAGAGGGGAAAGCAGACAGAGAGAGAGAGAGACAGGGAGAGAGAGACGGAGAGAGAGAGAGACAGAGAGGGAGAGACAGAGAAAGTGTGACAGAGAGAGAGACAGATAGAGCAGGAGAGACAGAGAGAGAGAGAGACAGAGAAAGAGAAAGAGATAGAGAGACAGAGAGAGAGACAGAGAGAGACAGAGAAAGAGACAGAGAGGGAGAGACAGAGAGAGAGAGACAGACAGTGAAACAGAGGGAGAGAGATACAAAGACAGAGAGAGATAGTGTCAGAGAAAGAGAGAGAGACAGAGAGACAGAGAGAGAGACAGAGAGAGAGAGACAGAGACAGAGAGAGAGAGACAGAGAGAGACAGAGAGAGAGAGAGAAATGTAGAGAGAGAGAGACAGAGCGAGAGAGAGAGAGACAGAGAGAGAGACAGAGAAGAGACAGAGAGAGAGACAGAGACAGAGACACAGAGAGAGAGACAGAGAAGAGACAGAGAGAGAGACAGAGAAGAGACAGAGAGAGAGACAGAGCGAGAGTGACAGAGAAAGAGAGAGAGACAGAAAGAGAGATAGAGAGACCGAGAGAGAGACAGAGAGAGACAGAGACAGAGAGGGAGAGACAGAGAGAGAGAGAGACAGAGAGAGTGACAGAGAAAGAGAGAGAGATAGAGAGACAGAGAGAGAGACAGAGAGAGACAGAGAAAGAGACAGAGAGGGAGAGACAGAGAGAGAGAGACAGAGAGAGTGAAACAGAGGCAGAGAGATAAAGAGACAGAGAGTGACAGAGAAAGAGAGAGAGAGACAGAGAGAGAGAGACAGATAGACAGAGAGAGAGAGAGACAGAGAGAGACAGAGAGAGAGAGACAGAGAAGAGACAGAGAGAGAGACAGAGCGAGAGTGACAGAGAAAGAGAGAGAGACAGAAAGAGAGATAGAGAGACCGAGAGAGAGACAGAGAGAGACAGAGACAGAGAGGGAGAGACAGAGAGAGAGAGACAGAGAGAGAGAGAGAGACAGAGACAGTGAAACAGAGGGAGAGTAGATAGAGAGACAGAGAGAGAGAGTGACAGAGAAAGAGAGAGTGACAGAGAAAGAGAGAGAGAGACAGAGAGAGAGAGAGACACAGATAGAGAGAGAGAGAGAGACAGAGGGACAGAGAGAGACAGAGAGAAATGTAGAGAGAGAGAGACAGAGAGAGTGAGACAGAGAGAGTGACAGAGAGAGAGAGACAGAGAGACAGAGATAGAGAGAAATGGAGAGAGAGACAGGGAGAGGGAGACGGAGAGAGAGAGACAGAGAAGGAGAGACAGAAAGTGTGACAGAGAGAGAGAGAAACAGAGAGAGTGACAGAGAAAGAGAGAGAGATAGAGAGACAGAGAGAGAGACAGAGAGAGACAGAGAAAGAGACAGAGAGGGAGAGACAGAGAGAGAGAGACAGAGAGAGTGAAACAGAGGCAGAGAGATAAAGAGACAGCGAGTGACAGAGAAGAGAGAGAGAGACAGAGAGAGAGAGACAGAGAGAAATGTAGAGAGAGAGAGAGAGACAGAGGGACAGAGAGAGAGAGACAGAGAGAAATGTAGAGAGAGAGAGAGACAGAGCAAGAGAGAGAGACAGAGAGAGTGAAAGAGAGAGCGACAGAGAGAGAGAGAGAGACAGAGAGAGAGAGAGAAATGGAGAGAGAGAGACAGGGAGAGAGAGATGGAGAGAGAGAGAGACAGAGAGAGAGACAGAGAGAGTGTGACAGAGAGAGAGAGAGAGAGAGAGAAAGACAGATAGAGCAGGAGAGACAGAGGGGGAGAGAGACAGAGGCATAGGGAGGGAGAGACAGGGAGAGAGACATAGACCATGTGAGAGACAGAGGGCGAGAGAGATAAAGTGACGGGGAGAGAGAGACAGAGAGAGACAGAGTGAGAGATAGTCAGAGAGAGAGAGATAAAGAGACAGAGAGAGAGAGATAGAGAGACAGAAAGAGCAAGAGACACAGAGAGATAGAGAGAATGAGACAGTGACAGAGAGAGATAGACAGAGAGAGAGAGACAGAGAGCAAGAGACAGACAGACGGAGAGACGGGGAGACAAGGAGACAGAAGGAGAGAGAGAAAAACAGCGAGAGATAGGGAGAGAGAGATAGAGAGACAGAGAGAGAGAGGGAGAGAGTGTCAGAGAGAGAGAGAGAGAAAGAGACAGAAGCAGAGACAAAAAGAGCAATCACATTAGAAGGAGGACAGACACTCTCATCTTCCGTCGGATGACTGGACAGCCCCACTTTGCTGGGACGTTTCTCGTGTTTTGTAAAGCAACCCGACGATTTGCTACGAGGGGTTGCAGCGATCCTGCTTTTCACATCTTCCCACTCTCGTCGGATGTAAACAGGGGCAGGCGGCTAAACAGGGGTGGGGGAGGGGGGAGGGGGGGTGGGGTGAGGGGGGGAGGGGGGCAGACAACTTGTGCGGAATTATGTCACCCACCACCCCGCCCCCCCCCCCCCCATACCCCTTCCTACAAACACCGGCCCCGTTACATCGAGCCGCTTATGGTGGACGTCACTCTCTGCGCCTACCCCAGCCCCAAGCCCCCTGACCTCCCCGAGGGTGTTGCCACCACGCGTTGGGTGAGAGCCCCTCACCCGCGCGCGGGTCAGACGTGGAAGCCGGCACGGTGGGGACGGGGCGGGAGACAGCGAAAGGGAGATACGGACCATCGTACCAACTCACCGACTGTGCGGCGAAGACCGAGGAGGGCCCGGCTCGGTGCTTCCGGCTCATTCCGTGCCTGGATCCCGGGAGCGCTCCTGGACGTCGTCCGCTCTCCCGGCACCGGAGAGGTGTGGTTCCCTGTCGGACAGGAGGCGATCCGGGAGTCGGCTAGAGAGAGGGGAAAGCAGAGAGAGAGAGAGAGACAGGGAGAGAGAGACGGAGAGAGAGAGACAGAGAGGGAGAGACAGAGAAAGTGTGACAGAGAGAGAGACAGATAGAGCAGGAGAGACAGAGAGAGAGAGAGACAGAGAGAGAGAGAGAGATAGAGAGACAGAGAGAGAGACAGAGAGAGACAGAGAAAGAGACAGAGAGGGAGAGACAGAGAGAGAGAGACAGACAGTGAAACAGAGGGAGAGAGATACAAAGACAGAGAGAGATAGTGTCAGAGAAAGAGAGAGAGACAGAGAGACAGAGAGAGAGACAGAGACAGAGAGAGAGACAGAGAGAGACAGAGAGAGAGAGAGAGAAATGTAGAGAGAGAGAGACAGAGCGAGAGAGAGAGAGAGACAGAGAGAGAGACAGAGAAGAGACAGAGAGAGAGACAGAGACAGAGAGAGACAGGGAGAGAGACAGAGAAGAGACAGAGAGAGAGACAGAGCGAGAGTGACAGAGAAAGAGAGAGAGACAGAAAGAGAGATAGAGAGACCGAGAGAGAGACAGAGAGAGACAGAGACAGAGAGGGAGAGACAGAGAGAGAGAGACAGAGACAGTGAAACAGAGGGAGAGTAGATAGAGAGACAGAGAGAGAGAGTGACAGAGAAAGAGAGAGAGAGACAGAGAGAGAGAGAGAGACAGATAGAGAGAGAGAGAGAGACAGAGGGACAGAGAGAGACAGAGAGAAATGTAGAGAGAGAGAGACAGAGAGAGTGAGACAGAGAGAGTGACAGAGAGAGAGAGAGACAGAGAGACAGAGATAGAGAGAAATGGAGAGAGAGACAGGGAGAGGGAGACGGAGAGAGAGAGACAGAGAAGGAGAGACAGAAAGTGTGACAGAGAGAGAGACAGATAGAGCAGGAGAGACAGAGAGAGAGAGACAGAGAGAGTGACAGAGAAAGAGAGAGAGATAGAGAGACAGAGAGAGAGACAGAGAGAGACAGAGAAAGAGACAGAGAGAGACAGAGAGAGAGAGACAGAGAGAGTGAAACAGAGGCAGAGAGATAAAGAGACAGAGAGTGACAGAGAGAGAGAGAGACAGAGGGAGAGAGACAGATAGACAGAGAGAGAGAGAGACAGAGGGACAGAGAGAGAGAGACAGAGAGAAATGTAGAGAGAGAGAGAGACAGAGCGAGAGAGAGAGACAGAGAGAGAGAGAGAGACAGGGAGAGACAGAGAGAAATGGAGAGAGAGAGACAGGGAGAGAGAGATGGAGAGAGAGAGAGACAGAGAGAGTGTGACAGAGAGAGAGAGAGAGAGAAAGACAGATAGAGCAGGAGAGACAGAGGGGGAGAGAGACAGAGGGATAGGGAGGGAGAGACAGGGAGAGAGACATAGACCATGTGAGAGACAGAGGGCGAGAGAGATAAAGTGACGGGGGAGAGAGAGACAGAGAGAGACAGAGTGAGAGATAGTCAGAGAGAGAGAGATAAAGAGACAGAGAGAGACAGATAGAGAGACAGAAAGAGCAAGAGACATAGAGAACAGAGAGAATGAGACAGTGACAGAGAGAGATAGACAGAGAGAGAGAGACAGAGAGCAAGAGACAGACAGACGGAGAGACGGGGAGACAGAGAGACAGAAGGAGAGAGAGAAAAACAGCGAGAGATAGGGAGAGAGAGATAGAGAGACAGAGAGAGAGAGGGAGAGAGTGTCAGAGAGAGAGAGAGAGAAAGAGACAGAAGCAGAGACAAAAAGAGCAATCACATTAGAAGGAGGACAGACACTCTCTTCCGTCGGATGACTGGACAGCCCCACTTTGCTGGGACGTTTCTCGTGTTTTGTAAAGCAACCCGACGATTTGCTACGAGGGGTTGCAGCGATCCTGCTTTTCACATCTTCCCACTCTCGTCGGATGTAAACAGGGGCAGGCGGCTAAACAGGGGTGGGGGGTGGGGTGAGGGGGGGAGGGGCAGACAACTTGTGCGGAATTATGTCCCCCACCACCCCGCCCCCCCCCCATACCCCTTCCTACAAACACCGGCCCCGTTACATCGAGCCGCTTATGGTGGACGTCACTCTCTGCGCCTACCCCAGCCCCAAGCCCCCTGACCTCCCCGAGGGTGTTGCCACCACGCGTTGGGTGAGAGCCCCTCACCCGCGCGCGGGTCAGACGTGGAAGCCGGCACGGTGGGGACGGGGCGGGAGACAGCGAAAGGGAGATACGGACCATCGTACCAACTCACCGACTGTGCGGCGAAGACCGAGGAGGGCCCGGCTCGGTGCTTCCGGCTCATTCCGTGCCTGGATCCCGGGAGCGCTCCTGGACGTCGTCCGCTCTCCCGGCACCGGAGAGGCGTGGTTCCCTGTCGGACAGGAGGCGATCCGGGAGTCGGCTAGAGAGAGGGGAAAGCAGAGAGAGAGAGACAGAGAGGCGGGGGGTCAGGCAGGAGGAGGGAAGAGCAAACTGCGACCCCGAGCCAAGGAGAGGGGACGCCCGCGATACCTCACCCGCACCGGGAAATAATACCCCCCAAGACAAAAACCCCCAGAAGCAAAACAGGAGAGGCCACACCCTCACACAGCTGCTGTCCACCATTGATAGGAGGAGGGCCATTCAGCCCCTTCTCGAGCCTGTTACACAGGAACAGGAGGAGGACCATTCAGCCCCTTCTCGAGCCTGTTACACAGGAACAGGAGGAGGCCATTCAGCCCCTTCTCGAGCCTGTTACACAGGAACAGGAGGAGGCCATTCAGCCCCTTCTCGAGCCTGTTACACAGGAACAGGAGGATCCCATTCAGCCCCTTCTCGAGCCTGTTACACAGGAACAGGAGGAGGCCCATTCAGCCCCTTCTCGAGCCTGTTACACAGGAACAGGAGGAGGCCATTCAGCCCCTTCTCGAGCCTGTTACACAGGAACAGGAGGAGGGCCATTCAGCCCCTTCTCGAGCCTGTTACACAGGAACAGGAGGAGGGCCATTCAGCCCCTCCTCGAGCCTGTTACCCAGCTCCGGGGGTAGTGTCGGCCTGGATTAAGGAGTACATACACCTCCCTCTGGCAGTGCAGCACTCCCTGACTCTGCTCTCCCTCTGTACACCGCGGGTTGGCAGTAGGTGCTCACCGTTCGGGACTTCCTGAGACGCTCCCTCGAAGCCGGGCCTGAGACGAACCAGGAAGTTGTTCGGCGCTCCCCGCCTCCTGTCCACCTCCACCTCGGGCAGGGTCGTCAGAAAGGCCGGCAGGGAGTCGTACCCGGTGGCGACCAGCATCTCCGCCAGTTCCTGCCGCTTCTGCAGCAGGCACAGCTTTTCCAGTTTGTTCACGCGCAGCCCATCCCGATAGCCCTTGGTTCTCAACAGGCGCAGCAGCCACTCCGAAAACTCCCCACCATCCTTCACCGCTGTCATCAGAGCACCGGGTTAGATACAGAGTTAAATCACCCTCTACACCGTCCCCATCACACACTCCCAGGACAGGTACAGCACGGGGTTAGTTACAGATTAAATCTCCCTCTACACTGTCCCCATCAAACACTCCCAGGACAGGTACAGCACGGGGTTAGTTACAGATTAAATCTCCCTCTACACTGTCCCCATCAAACACTCCCAGGACAGGTACAGCACGGGGTTAGATACAGAGTAAATCTCCCTCTACACTGTCCCCATCAAACACTCCCAGGACAGGTACAGCACGGGGTTAGTTACAGATTAAATCTCCCTCTACACTGTCCCCATCAAACACTCCCAGGACAGGTACAGCACGGGGTTAGATACAGAGTAAAGCTCCCTCTACACTGTCCCCATCAAACACTCCCAGGACAGGTACAGCACGGGGTTAGATACAGAGTAAAGCTCCCTCTACACCGTCCCCATCAAACACTCCCAGGACAGATACAGCACGGGGTTAGTTACAGAGTAAATCTCCCTCTACACTGTCCCCATCAAACACTCCCAGGACAGGTACAGCACGGGGTTAGATACAGAGTAAATCTCCCTCTACACCGTCCCCATCACACACTCCCACGACAGGTACAGCACGGGGTTAGATACAGAGTAAATTTCCCTCTACACTGTCCCCATCACACACTCCCAGGACAGGTAGAGCATGGGGTTAGATACTGAGTAAAGCTCCCTCTACACTGTCCCCAACAAACACTCCCAGGACAGGTACAGCACGGGGTTAATTACAGTGTAAAGCTCCCTCTACACCGTCCCCATCAAACACTCCCAGGACAGGTACAGCACGGGGTTAGATACAGAGTAAAG
Organism: Isurus oxyrinchus; assembly: GCA_026770705.1. Lineage (NCBI taxonomy): Eukaryota > Metazoa > Chordata > Chondrichthyes > Lamniformes > Lamnidae > Isurus > Isurus oxyrinchus. The sequence goes on from JANJGN010002547.1 coordinate 11,655, forward strand.
CTCCCTCTACACTGTCCCCATCACACACTCCCAGGACAGGTACAGCACGGGGTTAGATACAGAATAAATCTCCCTCTACACTGTCCCCATCAAACACTCCCAGGAAAGGTACAGCACGGGGTTAGATACAGAGTAAAGCTCCCTCTACACTGTCCCCATCAAACACTCCCAGGACAGGTACAGCAAGGTGTTAGATACAGAGTAAAGCTCCCTCTACACCGTCCCCATCAAACACTCCCAGGACAGGTACAGCACGGGATTAGATACAGAGTAAATCCTCCTCTACACTGTCCCCATCAAACACTCCCAGGACAGGTACAGCACGGGGTTAGATACAGAGTAAATCTCCCTCTACACTGTCCCCATCAAACACTCCCAGGACAGGTACAGCACGGGGTTAGATACAGAGTAAATTTCCCTCTACACTGTCCCCATCACACACTCCCAGGACAGGTAAAGCATGGGGTTAGATACTGAGTAAAGCTCCCTCTACACTGTCCCCATCAAACACTCCCAGGACAGGTACAGCACGGGGTTAGATACAGTGTAAAGCTCCCTCTACACCGTCCCCATCAAACACTCCCAGGACAGGTACAGCACGGGGTTAGATACAGAGTAAAGCTCCCTCTACACTGTCCCCATCACACACTCCCAGGACAGGTACAGCACGGGGTTAGACACAGAGTAAATCTCCCTCTACACTGTCTCCATCAAACACTCCCAGGACAGGTACAGCACGGGGTTAGATACAGAGTAAACCTCCCTCTACACCGTCCCCATCAAACACTCCCAGGACAGGTACAGCACGGGGTTAGATACAGAGTAAATTTCCCTCTACACTGTCCCCATCACACACTCCCAGGACAGGTAAAGCATGGGGTTAGATACTGAGTAAAGCTCCCTCTACACTGTCCCCATCAAACACTCCCAGGACAGGTACAGCACGGGGTTAGATACAGTGTAAAGCTCCCTCTACACCGTCCCCATCAAACACTCCCAGGACAGGTACAGCACGGGGTTAGATACAGAGTAAAGCTCCCTCTACACTGTCCCCATCACACACTCCCAGGACAGGTACAGCACGGGGTTAGATACAGAGTAAATCTCCCTCTACACTGTCCCCATCAAACACTCCCAGGACAGGGACAGCACGGGGTGAGATAGAGAGTAAAGCTCCCTCTACACTGTTCCCATCACACACTCCCAGGACAGGTACAGCACGGGGTTAGATACAGAGTAAAGCTCCCTCTACACTGTCCCCATCAAACACTCCCAGGACAGGGACAGCACGGGGATAGATACAGAGTAAAGCTCCCTCTACACTGTCCCCATCACACACTCCCAGGACAGGTACAGCACGGGGTTAGATACAGAGTAAAGCTCCCTCTACACTGTCCCCATCACACACACCCAGGAGAGGTACAGCACAGGGTTAGATACAGAGTAAAGCTCCCTCTACGCCGTCCTCATCAAACACTCCCAGGACAGATACAGCACGGGGTTAGATACAGAGTAAAATCTCCCTCTACAGTGTCCCCATCAAACACTCCCAGGACAGGTACAGCACGGTGTTAGATACAGAGTAAATCTCCCTCTACACTGTCTCCATCAAACACTCCCAGGACAGGTACAGCACGGGGTTAGATAGAGATTAAATCTAGCTCTACACCGTCCCCATCACACTCCCAGGACAGGTACAGCACGGGGTTAGATACAGAGTAAAATCCCCCTCTACACTGTCCCCATCAAACACTCCCAGGACAGGGACAGCACGGGGTGAGATACAGAGTAAAGCTCCCTCTACACTGTCCCCATCACACACTCCCAGGACAGGTACAGCACGGGGTTAGATACAGAGTAAAGTCCCCTCTACACTGTCCCCATCACACATTCCCAGGACAGGTACAGCACGGGGTTAGATACAGAGTAAATCTCCCTCTACACTGTCCCCATCAAACACTCCCAGGAAAGGGACAGCACGGGGATAGATACAGAGTAAAGCTCCCTCTACACTGTCCCCATCACACACTCCCAGGACAGGTACAGCACGGGGTTAGATACAGAGTAAAGCTCCCTCTACACTGTCCCCATCACACACACCCAGGACAGGTACAGCACAGGGTTAGATACAGAGTAAAGCTCCCTCTACGCCGTCCCCATCAAACCCTCCCAGGACACGTACAGCACGGGGTTAGATACAGAGTAAAGCTCCATCTACACCGTCCCCATCAAACACTCCCAGGACATGTACAGCACAGGGTTAGATACAGAGTAAAGCTCTCACTACACTGTCCCCATCAAACACTCCCAGGACAGGTACAGCACGGGGTTAGATACAGAGTAAAGCTCCCTCTACACTGACCCCATTAAACACTCCCAGGACAGGTACAGCACGGGGTTAGATACAGAGTAAAGCTCCCTCTGCACCGTCCCCATCAAACACTCCAGGACAGGAACAGCACGGGGTTAGATACAGAGTAAATCTCCCTCTACACTGTCCCCATCAAACACTCCCAGGACAGGTACAGCACGGGGTTAGATACAGAGTAAAGCTCCCTCTACACTGTCTCCATCAAAAACTCCCAGGACTGGTACAGCACGGGGTTAGATACAGAGTAAATCTCCCTCTACACCGTCCCCATCAAACACTCCCAGGACAGGAACAGCACGGGGTTAGATACAGAGTAAAGCTCCCTCTACACTGTCCCCATCAAACACTCCCAGGACAGGTACAGCACGGGGTTAGATACAGAGTAAAGCTCCATCTACACTGTCCCCATCAAACACTCCCAGTGCTGGTACAGCACAGGGTTAGATACAGAGTAAAGCTCCCTCCACACCGTCCCCATCAAACACTCCCAGGACAGGTACAGCACGGGGTTAGATACAGAGTAAAGCTCCGTCTACACTGTCCCCATCAAACACTCCCAGGGCTGGTACAGCACAGGGTTAGATACAGAGTAAAGCACCCTCCACACCGTCCCCATCAAAAACTCCTAGGACAGGTACAGCACGGGGTTAGATACAGAGTAAATCTCCCTCTACACCGTCCCCATCAGACATTCCCAGGACAGGTACAGCACGGTGTTAGATACAGAGTAAATCTCCCTGTACAACGTCCCCATCAAACACTCCCAGGACAGGTACAGAACGGGGTTAGATACAGAGTAAATCTCCCTCTACATTGTCGCCATCAAACACTCCCAGGACAGGTACAGCACGGGGTTAGATACAGAGTTAAATCCCCTCTACACTGTCCCCATCAAACACTCCCAGGACAGGTACAGCACGGTGTTAGATACAGAGTAAAGCTCCCTCTACACCGTCCCCATCAAACAGTCCCAGGACAGGTACAGCACGGGATTAGATACAGAGTAAATCTACCTCTACACTGTCCCCATCAAACACTCCCAGGACAGGTACAGCACGGGGTTAGATACAGAGTAAATCTCCCTCTACACTGTCTCCATCAAACACTCCCAGGACAGGTACAGCACGGGGTTAGATACAGAGTAAATCTCCCTCTACACCGTTGCCATCACACTCCCAGGACAGGTACAGCACGGGGTTAGATACAGAGTAAAATCCCCCTCTACACTGTGCCCATCAAACACTCCCAGGACAGGGACAGCACGGGGTGAGATACAGAGTAAAGCTCCCTCTACACTGTCCCCATCACACACTCCCAGGACAGGTACAGCACGGGGTTAGATACAGAGTAAAGCTCCCTCTACACTGTCCCCATCAAACACTCCCAGGACAGGGACAGCACGGGGATAGATACAGAGTAAAGCTCCCTCTACACTGTCCCCATCACACACTCCCAGGACAGGTACAGCACGGGGTTAGATACAGAGTAAAGCTCCCTCTACGCCGTCCTCATCAAACACTCCCAGGACAGATACAGCACGGGGTTAGATACAGAGTAAAATCTCCCTCTACAGTGTCCCCATCAAACACTCCCAGGACAGGTACAGCACGGTGTTGGATACAGAGTAAATCTCCCTCTACACTGTCCCCATCAAACACTCCCAGGACAGGTACAGCACGGGGTTAGATACAGAGTAAATCTCCATCTACACTGTCCCCATCAAACACTCCCAGGACAGGTACAGCACGGTGTTAGATACAGAGTAAAGCTCCCTCTACACCGTCCCCATCAAACACTCCCAGGACAGGTACAGCACGGGGTTAGATACAGAGTAAATCTCCCTCTACACCGTCCCCATCAAACACTCCCAGGACAGGTACAGCACGGGGTTAGATACAGTGTAAAGCTCCCTCTACACCGTCCCCATCAAACACTCCCAGGACAGGTACAGCACGGGGTTAGATACAGAGTAAAGCTCCCTCTACACTGTCCCCATCACACACTCCCAGGACAGGTACAGCACGGGGTTAGATACAGAGTAAATCTCCCTCTACACTGTCCCCATCAAACACTCCGAGGAAAGGTACAGCACGGGGTTAGATACAGAGTAAAGCTCCCTCTACACTGTCCCCATCAAACACTCCCAGGACAGGTACAGCACGGTGTTAGATACAGAGTAAAGCTCCCTCTACACCGTCCCCATCAAACAGTCCCAGGACAGGTACAGCACGGGATTAGATACAGAGTAAATCTTCCTCTACACTGTCCCCATCAAACACTCCCAGGACAGGTACAGCACGGGGTTAGATACAGAGTAAATCTCCCTCTACACTGTCTCCATCAAACACTCCCAGGACAGGTACAGCACGGGGTTAGATACAGAGTAAATCTCCCTCTACACCGTTGCCATCACACTCCCAGGACAGGTACAGCACGGGGTTAGATACAGAGTAAAATCCCCCTCTACACTGTCCCCATCAAACACTCCCAGGACAGGGACAGCACGGGGTGAGATACAGAGTAAAGCTCCCTCTACACTGTCCCCATTACACACTCCCAGGACAGGTACAGCACGGGGGTAGATACAGAGTAAAGCTCCCTCTACACTGTCCCCATCAAACACTCCCAGGACAGGGACAGCACGGGGATAGATACAGAGTAAAGCTCCCTCTACACTGTCCCCATCACACACTCCCAGGACAGGTACAGCACGGGGTTAGATACAGAGTAAAGCTCCCTCTACACTGTCCCCATCACACACACCCAGGACAGGTACAGCACAGGGTTAGATACAGAGAAAAGCTCCCTCTACGCCGTCCTCATCAAACAGTCCCAGGACAGATACAGCACGGGGTTAGATACAGAGTAAAATCTCCCTCTACAGTGTCCACATCAAACACTCCCAGGACAGGTACAGCACGGTGTTAGATACAGAGTAAATCTCCCTCTACACTGTCCCCATCAAACACTCCCAGGACAGGTACAGCACGGGGTTAGATACAGAGTAAATCTCCATCTACACTGTCCCCATCAAACACTCCCAGGACAGGTACAGCACGGTGTTAGATACAGAGTAAAGCTCCCTCTACACCGTCCCCATCAAACACTCCCAGGACAGGTACAGCACGGGGTTAGATACAGAGTAAATCTTCCACTACACTGTCCCCATCAAACACTCCCAGGACAGGTACAGCACGGGCTTAGGTACAGAGTAAATCTCCCTCTACACTGTCTCCATCAAACACTCCCAGGACAGGTACAGCACGGGGTTAGATACAGAGTAAATCTCGCTCTACACCGTCCCCATCACACTCCCAGGACAGGTACAGCACGGGGTTAGATACAGAGTAAAATCCCCCTCTACACTGTCCCCATCAAACACTCCCAGGACAGGGACAGCACAGGGTGAGATACAGAGTAAAGCTCCCTCTACACTGTCCCCATCACACACTCCCAGGACAGGTACAGCACGGGGTTAGATACAGAGTAAAGTCCCCTCTACACTGTCCCCATTACACACTCCCAGGACAGGTACAGCACGGGGTTAGATACAGAGTAAAGCTCCCTCTACACTGTCCCCATCAAACACTCCCAGGAAAGGGACAGCACGGGGATAGATACAGAGTAAAGCTCCCTCTACACTGTCCCCATCACACACTCCCAGGACAGGTACAGCACGGGGTTAGATACAGAGTAAAGCTCCCTCTACACTGTCCCCATCACACACACCCAGGACAGGTACAGCACAGGGTTAGATACAGAGTAAAGCTCCCTCTACGCCGTCCCCGTCAAACACTCCCAGGACACGTACAGCACGGGGTTAGATACAGAGTAAAGCTCCCTCTACACCGTCCCCATCAAACACTCCCAGGGACATGTACAGCACAGGGTTAGATACAGAGTAAAGCTCTCACTACACTGTCCCCATCAAACACTCCCAGGACAGGTACAGCAGGGGGTTAGATACAGAGTAAAGCTCCCGCTACACTGACCCCATTAAACACTCCCAGGACAGGTACAGCACGGGGTTAGATACAGAGTAAAGCTCCCTCTACACCGTCCCCATCAAACACTCCAGGACAGGAACAGCACGGGGTGAGATACAGAGTAAAGCTCCCTCTACACTGTCTCCATCAAAAACTCCCAGGACTGGTACAGCACGGGGTTAGATACAGAGTAAATCTCCCTCTACACCGTCCCCATCAAACACTCCCAGGACAGGAACAGCACGGGGTTAGATACAGAGTAAAGCTCCCTCTACACTGTCCCCATCAAACACTCCCAGGACAGGTACAGCACGGGGTTAGATACAGAGTAAAGCTCCATCTACACCGTCCCCATCAAACACTCCCAGTGCTGGTATAGCACAGGGTTAGATACAGAGTAAAGCTCCCTCCACACCGTCCCCATCAAACACTCCCAGGACAGGTACAGCACGGGGTTAGATACAGAGTAAAGCTCCGTCTACACTGTCCCCATCAAACACTCCCAGGGCTGGTACAGCACAGGGTTAGATACAGAGTAAAGCACCCTCCACACCGTCCCCATCAAAAACTCCTAGGACAGGTACAGCACGGGGTTAGATACAGAGTAAATCTCCCTCTACACCGTCCCCATCAGACATTCCCATGACAGGTACAGCACGGTGTTAGATACAGAGTAAATCTCCCTGTACAACGTCCCCATCAAACACTCCCAGGACAGGTACAGAACGGGGTTAGATACAGAGTAAATCTCCCTCTACATTGTCGCCATCAAACACTCCCAGGACAGGTACAGCACGGGGTTAGATACAGAGTAAATCTCCCTCTACACCGTCCCCATCAAACACTCCCAGGACAGGTACAGCACGGGGTTAGATACAGTGTAAAGCTCCCTCTACACCGTCCCCATCAAACACTCCCAGGACAGGTACAGCACGGGGTTAGATACAGAGTAAAGCTCCCTCTACACTGTCCCCATCACACACTCCCAGGACAGGTACAGCACGGGGTTAGATACAGAGTAAAGCTCCCTCTACACTGTCCCCATCAAACACTCCCAGGACAGGTACAGCACGGTGTTAGATACAGAGTAAAGCTCCCTCTACACCGTCCCCATCAAACAGTCCCAGGACAGGTACAGCACGGGATTAGATACAGAGTAAATCTCCCTCTACACTATCTCCATCAAACACTCCCAGGACAGGTACAGCACGGGGTTAGATACAGAGTAAATCTCCCTCTACACCGTTGCCATCACACTCCCAGGACAGGAACAGCACGGGGTTAGATACAGAGTAAAATCCCCCTCTACACTGTCCCCATCAAACACTCCCAGGACAGGGACAGCACGGGGTGAGATACAGAGTAAAGCTCCCTCTACACTGTCCCCATCACACACTCCCAGGACAGGTACAGCACGGGGGTAGATACAGAGTAAAACTCCCTCTACACTGTCCCCATCAAACACTCCCAGGACAGGGACAGCACGGGGATAGATACAGAGTAAAGCTCCCTCTACACTGTCCCCATCACACACTCCCAGGACAGGTACAGCACGGGGTTAGATACAGAGTAAAGCTCCCTCTACACTGTCCCCATCACACACACCCAGGACAGGTACAGCACAGGGTTAGATACAGAGTAAAGCTCCCTCCACGCCGTCCTCATCAAACACTCCCAGGACAGATACAGCACGGGGTTAGATACAGAGTAAAATCTCCCTCTACAGTGTCCCCATCAAACACTCCCAGGACAGGTACAGCACGGTGTTAGATACAGAGTAAATCTCCCTCTACACTGTCCCCATCAAACACTCCCAGGACAGGTACAGCACGGGGTTAGATACAGAGTAAATCTCCATCTACACTGTCCCCATCAAACACTCCCAGGACAGGTACAGCACGGTGTTAGATACAGAGTAAAGCTCCCTCTACACCGTCCCCATCAAACACTCCCAGGACAGGTACAGCACGGGGTTAGATACAGAGTAAATCTTCCACTACACTGTCCCCATCAAACACTCCCAGGACAGGTACAGCACGGGGTTAGGTACAGAGTAAATCTCCCTCTACACTGTCTCCATCAAACACTCCCAGGACAAGTACAGCACGGGGTTAGATACAGAGTAAATCTCGCTCTACACCGTCCCCATCACACTCCCAGGACAGGTACAGCACGGGGTTAGATACAGAGTAAAATCCCCCTCTACACTGTCCCCATCAAACACTCCCAGGACAGGGACAGCACGGGGTGAGATACAGAGTAAAGCTCCCTCTACACTGTCCCCATCACACACTCCCAGGACAGGTACAGCACGGGGTTAGATACAGAGTAAAGTCCCCTCTACACTGTCCCCATCACACACTCCCAGGACAGGTACAGCACGGGGTTAGATACAGAGTAAAGCTCCCTCTACACTGTCCCCATCAAACACTCCCAGGAAAGGGACAGCACGGGGATAGATACAGAGTAAAGCTCCCTCTACACTGTCCCCATCACACACTCCCAGGACAGGTACAGCACGGGGTTAGATACAGAGTAAAGCTCCCTCTACACTGTCCCCATCACACACACCCAGGACAGGTACAGCACAGGGTTAGATACAGAGTAAAGCTCCCTCTACGCCGTCCCCATCAAACACTCCCAGGACACGTACAGCACGGGGTTAGATACAGAGTAAAGCTCCCTCTACACCGTCCCCATCAAACACTCCCAGGACATGTACAGCACAGGGTTAGATACAGAGTAAAGATCTCACTACACTGTCCCCATCAAACACTCCCAGGACAGGTACAGCACGTGGTTAGATACAGAGTAAAGCTCCCTCTACACTGACCCCATTAAACACTCCCAGGACAGGTACAGCACGGGGTTAGATACAGAGTAAAGCTCCCTCTACACTGTCTCCATCAAAAACTCCCAGGACTGGTACAGCACGGGGTGAGATACAGAGTAAAGCTCCCTCTACACTGTTTCCATCAAAAACTCCCAGGACTGGTACAGCACGGGGTTAGATACAGAGTAAATCTCCCTCTGCACCGTCCCCATCAAACACTCCCAGGACAGGAACAGCACGGGGTTAGATACAGAGTAAAGCTCCCTCTACACTGTCCCCATCAAACACTCCAGGACAGGAACAGCACGGGGTTAGATACAGAGTAAAGCTCCATCTACACTGTCCCCATCAAACACTCCCAGTGCTGGTACAGCACACGGTTAGATACAGAGTAAAGCTCCCTCCACACCGTCCCCATCAAACACTCCCAGGACAGGTACAGCACGGGGTTAGATACAGAGTAAAGCTCCGTCTACACTGTCCCCATCAAACACTCCCAGGGCTGGTACAGCACAGGGTTAGATACAGAGTAAAGCACCCTCCACACCGTCCCCATCAAAAACTCCTAGGACAGGTACAGCACGGGGTTAGATACAGAGTAAATCTCCCTCTACACCGTCCCCATCAGACATTCCCAGGACAGGTACAGCACGGTGTTAGATACAGAGTAAATCTCCCTGTACAACGTCCCCATCAAACACTCCCAGGACAGGTACAGAACGGGGTTAGATACAGAGTAAATCTCCCTCTACATTGTCGCCATCAAACACTCCCAGGACAGGTACAGCACGGGGTTAGATACAGAGTTAAATCCCCTCTACACTGTCCCCATCAAACACTCCCAGGACAGGTACAGCACGGGGTTAGATACAGAGTAAAGCTCCCTCTACACCGTCCCCATCAAACACTCCCAGGACAGGTACAGCATGGGGTTAGATAGAGAGTAAAATCTCCCTCTACAGTGACCCCATCAAACACTCCCAGGACAGGTACAACACGGGGTTAGATACAGAGTAAAACCTCCCTCTACAGTGTCCCCCTCAAACACTCCCAGGACAGGTACAGCCCGGTGTTAGATACAGACTAAATCTCCCTCTACACTGTCCCCATCAAACACTGCCAGCACAGGTACAGCACAGGGTTAGATACAGAGTAAATCTCCCTCTACACCGTCCCCATCAAACACTCCCAGGACAGGTATAGCACGGTGTTAGATACAGAGTAAATCTCCCTCTACACCGTCCCCATCAAACACTCCCAGGACAGGTACAGCACGGGGTTAGATACAGAGTAATGCTCCATCTAACCTGTCCCCATCAAACACTCCCAGGACAGGTACAGCACGGGGTGAGATACAGAGTAAATCTCCCTCTACACTGCCCCCATCAAACACTCCCAGGACAGGTACAGCACGGGGTTAGATACAGAGTAAAGCTCCCTCTACACTGTCCCCATCAAACACTCCCAGGACAGGTACAGCACGGGGTTAGATACAGAGTAAATCTCCCTCTACACTGTCCCCATCAAACACTCCCAGGACAGGTACAGCACGGGGTTAGATACAGATTAAAGCTCCCTCTACACTGTCCCCATCAAACACTCCCAGGACAGTTACAGCACGGGGTTAGATACAGAGTAAATCTCCCTCTACAATGTCCCCAACAAACACTCCCAGGACAGGTACAGCACGGGGTTAGATACAGAGGAAATCTCCCTCTACACTGTCCCCATCAAACACTCCCAGGACAGGTACAGCACAGGGTTAGATACAGAGTAAAGCTCACTCTACACCGTCCCCATCAAACACTCCCAGGACAGATACAGCACGGGGTGAGATACAGAGTAAATCTCCCTCTACAGTGTCCCCATCAAACACTCCCAGGACAGGTACAGCACGGTGTTAGATACAGAGTAAATCTCCCTCTACACTGTCCCCATCAAACACTGCCAGCACAGGTACAGCACAGGGTTAGATACAGAGTAAGTCTCCCTCTACACTGCCCCCAACAAACACTCCCAGGACAGGTACAGCACGGGGTTAGATACAGAGTTAATCTCCCTCTACATTGTCCCCATCAAACACACCCAGGACAGGTACAGCACGGGGTTAGATTCAGAGTAAATCTCCCTCTACACTGTCCCCATCAAACACTCCCAGGACAGGTACAGCACGGTGTTAGATACAGAGTAAAGCTCCCTCTACACTGTCCCCATCAAACACTCCCAGGACAGGTGCAGCACGGCGTTAGATACTGAGTAAATGTCCCTCTACACTGTCCCCATCATACGCTCCCAGGACAGGTACAGCACGGGGTTAGATACAGAGTAAATCTCCCTCTACACTGTCCCCATCAAACACTCCCAGGACAGGAACAGCACGGGGTTAGATACAGAGTAAATCTCCCTCTACACTGTCTCCATCAAACACTCCCAGGACAGGTACAGCACGGGGTTAGGTACAGAGTAAATCTCCCTCTACACCGTTGCCATCACACTCCCAGGACAGGTACAGCACGGGGTTAGATACAGAGTAAAATCCCCCTCTACACTGTCCCCATCAAACACTCCCAGGACAGGGACAGCACGCGGTGAGATACAGAGTAAAGCTCCCTCTACACTGTCCCCATCACACACTCCCAGGACAGGTACAGCACGGTGTTAGATACAGAGTAAAGCTCCCTCTACACCGTCCCCATCAAACACTCCCAGGACAGGTACAGCACGGGGTTAGATACAGAGTAAATCTTCCACTACACTGTCCCCATCAAACACTCCCAGGACAGGTACAGCACGGGCTTAGGTACAGAGTAAATCTCCCTCTACACTGTCTCCATCAAACACTCCCAGGACAGGTACAGCACGGGGTTAGATACAGAGTAAATCTCGCTCTACACCGTCCCCATCACACTCCCAGGACAGGTACAGCACGGGGTTAGATACAGAGTAAAATCCCCCTCTACACTGTCCCCATCAAACACTCCCAGGACAGGGACAGCACAGGGTGAGATACAGAGTAAAGCTCCCTCTACACTGTCCCCATCACACACTCCCAGGACAGGTACAGCACGGGGTTAGATACAGAGTAAAGTCCCCTCTACACTGTCCCCATTACACACTCCCAGGACAGGTACAGCACGGGGTTAGATACAGAGTAAAGCTCCCTCTACACTGTCCCCATCAAACACTCCCAGGAAAGGGACAGCACGGGGATAGATACAGAGTAAAGCTCCCTCTACACTGTCCCCATCACACACTCCCAGGACAGGTACAGCACGGGGTTAGATACAGAGTAAAGCTCCCTCTACACTGTCCCCATCACACACACCCAGGACAGGTACAGCACAGGGTTAGATACAGAGTAAAGCTCCCTCTACGCCGTCCCCGTCAAACACTCCCAGGACACGTACAGCACGGGGTTAGATACAGAGTAAAGCTCCCTCTACACCGTCCCCATCAAACACTCCCAGGATATGTACAGCACAGGGTTAGATACAGAGTAAAGCTCTCACTACACTGTCCCCATCAAACACTCCCAGGACAGGTACAGCAGGGGGTTAGATACAGAGTAAAGCTCCCGCTACACTGACCCCATTAAACACTCCCAGGACAGGTACAGCACGGGGTTAGATACAGAGTAAAGCTCCCTCTACACCGTCCCCATCAAACACTCCAGGACAGGAACAGCACGGGGTGAGATACAGAGTAAAGCTCCCTCTACACTGTCTCCATCAAAAACTCCCAGGACTGGTACAGCACGGGGTTAGATACAGAGTAAATCTCCCTCTACACCGTCCCCATCAAACACTCCCAGGACAGGAACAGCACGGGGTTAGATACAGAGTAAAGCTCCCTCTACACTGTCCCCATCAAACACTCCCAGGACAGGTACAGCACGGGGTTAGATACAGAGTAAAGCTCCATCTACACCGTCCCCATCAAACACTCCCAGTGCTGGTATAGCACAGGGTTAGATACAGAGTAAAGCTCCCTCCACACCGTCCCCATCAAACACTCCCAGGACAGGTACAGCACGGGGTTAGATACAGAGTAAAGCTCCGTCTACACTGTCCCCATCAAACACTCCCAGGGCTGGTACAGCACAGGGTTAGATACAGAGTAAAGCACCCTCCACACCGTCCCCATCAAAAACTCCTAGGACAGGTACAGCACGGGGTTAGATACAGAGTAAATCTCCCTCTACACCGTCCCCATCAGACATTCCCATGACAGGTACAGCACGGTGTTAGATACAGAGTAAATCTCCCTGTACAACGTCCCCATCAAACACTCCCAGGACAGGTACAGAACGGGGTTAGATACAGAGTAAATCTCCCTCTACATTGTCGCCATCAAACACTCCCAGGACAGGTACAGCACGGGGTTAGATACAGAGTAAATCTCCCTCTACACCGTCCCCATCAAACACTCCCAGGACAGGTACAGCACGGGGTTAGATACAGTGTAAAGCTCCCTCTACACCGTCCCCATCAAACACTCCCAGGACAGGTACAGCACGGGGTTAGATACAGAGTAAAGCTCCCTCTACACTGTCCCCATCACACACTCCCAGGACAGGTACAGCACGGGGTTAGATACAGAGTAAATCTCCCTCTACACTGTCCCCATCAAACACTCCCAGGAAAGGTACAGCACGGGGTTAGATACAGAGTAAAGCTCCCTCTACACTGTCCCCATCAAACACTCCCAGGACAGGTACAGCACGGTGTTAGATACAGAGTAAAGCTCCCTCTACACCGTCCCCATCAAACAGTCCCAGGACAGGTACAGCACGGGATTAGATACAGAGTAAATCTCCCTCTACACTATCTCCATCAAACACTCCCAGGACAGGTACAGCACGGGGTTAGATACAGAGTAAATCTCCCTCTACACCGTTGCCATCACACTCCCAGGACAGGAACAGCACGGGGTTAGATACAGAGTAAAATCCCCCTCTACACTGTCCCCATCAAACACTCCCAGGACAGGGACAGCACGGGGTGAGATACAGAGTAAAGCTCCCTCTACACTGTCCCCATCACACACTCCCAGGACAGGTACAGCACGGGGGTAGATACAGAGTAAAACTCCCTCTACACTGTCCCCATCAAACACTCCCAGGACAGGGACAGCACGGGGATAGATACAGAGTAAAGCTCCCTCTACACTGTCCCCATCACACACTCCCAGGACAGGTACAGCACGGGGTTAGATACAGAGTAAAGCTCCCTCTACACTGTCCCCATCACACACACCCAGGACAGGTACAGCACAGGGTTAGATACAGAGTAAAGCTCCCTCCACGCCGTCCTCATCAAACACTCCCAGGACAGATACAGCACGGGGTTAGATACAGAGTAAAATCTCCCTCTACAGTGTCCCCATCAAACACGCCCAGGACAGGTACAGCACGGTGTTAGATACAGAGTAAATCTCCCTCTACACTGTCCCCATCAAACACTCCCAGGACAGGTACAGCACGGGGTTAGATACAGAGTAAATCTCCATCTACACTGTCCCCATCAAACACTCCCAGGACAGGTACAGCACGGTGTTAGATACAGAGTAAAGCTCCCTCTACACCGTCCCCATCAAACACTCCCAGGACAGGTACAGCACGGGGTTAGATACAGAGTAAATCTTCCACTACACTGTCCCCATCAAACACTCCCAGGACAGGTACAGCACGGGGTTAGGTACAGAGTAAATCTCCCTCTACACTGTCTCCATCAAACACTCCCAGGACAAGTACAGCACGGGGTTAGATACAGAGTAAATCTCGCTCTACACCGTCCCCATCACACTCCCAGGACAGGTACAGCACGGGGTTAGATACAGAGTAAAATCCCCCTCTACACTGTCCCCATCAAACACTCCCAGGACAGGGACAGCACGGGGTGAGATACAGAGTAAAGCTCCCTCTACACTGTCCCCATCACACACTCCCAGGACAGGTACAGCACGGGGTTAGATACAGAGTAAAGTCCCCTCTACACTGTCCCCATCACACACTCCCAGGACAGGTACAGCACGGGGTTAGATACAGAGTAAAGCTCCCTCTACACTGTCCCCATCAAACACTCCCAGGAAAGGGACAGCACGGGGATAGATACAGAGTAAAGCTCCCTCTACACTGTCCCCATCACACACTCCCAGGACAGGTACAGCACGGGGTTAGATACAGAGTAAAGCTCCCTCTACACTGTCCCCATCACACACACCCAGGACAGGTACAGCACAGGGTTAGATACAGAGTAAAGCTCCCTCTACGCCGTCCCCATCAAACACTCCCAGGACACGTACAGCACGGGGTTAGATACAGAGTAAAGCTCCCTCTACACCGTCCCCATCAAACACTCCCAGGACATGTACAGCACAGGGTTAGATACAGAGTAAAGATCTCACTACACTGTCCCCATCAAACACTCCCAGGACAGGTACAGCACGTGGTTAGATACAGAGTAAAGCTCCCTCTACACTGACCCCATTAAACACTCCCAGGACAGGTACAGCACGGGGTTAGATACAGAGTAAAGCTCCCTCTACACTGTCTCCATCAAAAACTCCCAGGACTGGTACAGCACGGGGTGAGATACAGAGTAAAGCTCCCTCTACACTGTTTCCATCAAAAACTCCCAGGACTGGTACAGCACGGGGTTAGATACAGAGTAAATCTCCCTCTACACCGTCCCCATCAAACACTCCCAGGACAGGAACAGCACGGGGTTAGATACAGAGTAAAGCTCCCTCTACACTGTCCCCATCAAACACTCCCAGGACAGGAACAGCACGGGGTTAGATACAGAGTAAAGCTCCATCTACACTGTCCCCATCAAACACTCCCAGTGCTGGTACAGCACAGGGTTAGATACAGAGTAAAGCTCCCTCCACACCGTCCCCATCAAACACTCCCAGGACAGGTACAGCACGGGGTTAGATACAGAGTAAAGCTCCGTCTACACTGTCCCCATCAAACACTCCCAGGGCTGGTACAGCACAGGGTTAGATACAGAGTAAAGCACCCTCCACACCGTCCCCATCAAAAACTCCTAGGACAGGTACAGCACGGGGTTAGATACAGAGTAAATCTCCCTCTACACCGTCCCCATCAGACATTCCCAGGACAGGTACAGCACGGTGTTAGATACAGAGTAAATCTCCCTGTACAACGTCCCCATCAAACACTCCCAGGACAGGTACAGAACGGGGTTAGATACAGAGTAAATCTCCCTCTACATTGTCGCCATCAAACACTCCCAGGACAGGTACAGCACGGGGTTAGATACAGAGTTAAATCCCCTCTACACTGTCCCCATCAAACACTCCCAGGACAGGTACAGCACGGGGTTAGATACAGAGTAAAGCTCCCTCTACACCGTCCCCATCAAACACTCCCAGGACAGGTACAGCATGGGGTTAGATAGAGAGTAAAATCTCCCTCTACAGTGACCCCATCAAACACTCCCAGGACAGGTACAACACGGGGTTAGATACAGAGTAAAACCTCCCTCTACAGTGTCCCCCTCAAACACTCCCAGGACAGGTACAGCCCGGTGTTAGATACAGACTAAATCTCCCTCTACACTGTCCCCATCAAACACTGCCAGCACAGGTACAGCACAGGGTTAGATACAGAGTAAATCTCCCTCTACACCGTCCCCATCAAACACTCCCAGGACAGGTATAGCACGGTGTTAGATACAGAGTAAATCTCCCTCTACACCGTCCCCATCAAACACTCCCAGGACAGGTACAGCACGGGGTTAGATACAGAGTAATGCTCCATCTAACCTGTCCCCATCAAACACTCCCAGGACAGGTACAGCAGGGGGTGAGATACAGAGTAAATCTCCCTCTACACTGCCCCCATCAAACACTCCCAGGACAGGTACAGCACGGGGTTAGATACAGAGTAAAGCTCCCTCTACACTGTCCCCATCAAACACTCCCAGGACAGGTACAGCACGTGGTTAGATACAGAGTAAATCTCCCTCTACACTGTCCCCATCAAACACTCCCAGGACAGGTACAGCACGGGGTTAGATACAGATTAAAGCTCCCTCTTCACTGTCCCCATCAAACACTCCCAGGACAGTTACAGCACGGGGTTAGATACAGAGTAAATCTCCCTCTACAATGTCCCCAACAAACACTCCCAGGACAGGTACAGCACGGGGTTAGATACAGAGGAAATCTCCCTCTACACTGTCCCCATCAAACACTCCCAGGACAGGTACAGCACAGGGTTAGATACAGAGTAAAGCTCACTCTACACCGTCCCCATCAAACACTCCCAGGACAGATACAGCACGGGGTGAGATACAGAGTAAATCTCCCTCTACAGTGTCCCCATCAAACACTCCCAGGACAGGTACAGCACGGTGTTAGATACAGAGTAAATCTCCCTCTACACTGTCCCCATCAACACTGCCAGCACAGGTACAGCACAGGGTTAGATACAGAGTAAGTCTCCCTCTACACTGCCCCCAACAAACACTCCCAGGACAGGTACAGCACGGGGTTAGATACAGAGTTAATCTCCCTCTACATTGTCCCCATCAAACACTCCCAGGACAGGTACAGCACGGGGTTAGATTCAGAGTAAATCTCCCTCTACACTGTCCCCATCAAACACTCCCAGGACAGGTACAGCACGGTGTTAGATACAGAGTAAAGCTCCCTCTACACTGTCCCCATCAAACACTCCCAGGACAGGTGCAGCACGGGGTTAGATACTGAGTAAATGTCCCTCTACACTGTCCCCATCATACGCTCCCAGGACAGGTACAGCACGGGGTTAGATACAGAGTAAATCTCCCTCTACACTGTCCCCATCAAACACTCCCAGGACAGGTACAGCACGGGGTTAGATACAGAGTAAATCTCCCTCTACACTGTCTCCATCAAACACTCCCAGGACAGGTACAGCACGGGGTTAGATACAGAGTAAATCTCCCTCTACACCGTTGCCATCACACTCCCAGGACAGGTACAGCACGGGGTTAGATACAGAGTAAAATCCCCCTCTACACTGTCCCCATCAAACACTCCCAGGACAGGGACAGCACGCGGTGAGATACAGAGTAAAGCTCCCTCTACACTGTCCCCATCACACACTCCCAGGACAGGTACAGCACGGGGTTAGATACAGAGTAAAGCTCCTTCTACACTGTCCCCATCAAACACTCCCAGGACAGGGACAGCACGGGGATAGATACAGAGTAAAGCTCCCTCTACACTGTCCCAATCACACACTCCCAGGAGAGGTACAGCACGGGGTTAGATACAGAGTAAAGCTCCCTCTACACTGTCCCCATCACACACACCCAGGACAGGTACAGCACAGGGTTAGATACAGAGTAAAGAACCCTCTACGCCGTCCCCATCAAACACTCCCAGGACAGATACAGCACGGGGTTAGATAAAGAGTAAAATCTCCCTCTACACTGTCCCCATCACACACTCCCAGGACAGGTACAGCACGGGGTTAGATACAGAGTAAAGCTCCCTCTACACTGTCCCCATCACACACACCCAGGACAGGTACAGCATGGGGTTAGATACTGAGTAAAGCTCCCTCTACACTGTCCCCATCAAACACTCCCAGGACAGGTACAGCACGGGGTTAGATACAGTGTAAAGCTCCCTCTACACCGTCCCCATCAAACACTCCCAGGACAGGTACAGCACGGGGTTAGATACAGAGTAAAGCTCCCTCTACACTGTCCCCATCACACACTCCCAGGACAGGTACAGCACGGGGTTAGATACAGAGTAAATCTCCCTCTACACTGTCCCCATCAAACACTCCCAGGACAGGGACAGCACGGGCTGAGATAGAGAGTAAAGCTCCCTCTACACTGTTCCCATCACACACTCCCAGGACAGGTACAGCACGGGGTTAGATACAGAGTAAAGCTCCCTCTACACTGTCCCCATCAAACACTCCCAGGACAGGGACAGCACGGGGATAGATACAGAGTAAAGCTCCCTCTACACTGTCCCCATCACACACTCCCAGGACAGGTACAGCACGGGGTTAGATACAGAGTAAAGCTCCCTCTACACTGTCCCCATCACACACACCCAGGAGAGGTACAGCACAGGGTTAGATACAGAGTAAAGCTCCCTCTACGCCGTCCTCATCAAACACTCCCAGGACAGATACAGCACGGGGTTAGATACAGAGTAAAATCTCCCTCTACAGTGTCCCCATCAAACACTCCCAGGACAGGTACAGCACGGTGTTAGATACAGAGTAAATCTCCCTCTACACTGTCTCCATCAAACACTCCCAGGACAGGTACAGCACGGGGTTAGATAGAGATTAAATCTCGCTCTACACCGTCCCCATCACACTCCCAGGACAGGTACAGCACGGGGTTAGATACAGAGTAAAATCCCCCTCTACACTGTCCCCATCAAACACTCCCAGGACAGGGACAGCACGGGGTGAGATACAGAGTAAAGCTCCCTCTACACTGTCCCCATCACACACTCCCAGGACAGGTACAGCACGGGGTTAGATACAGAGTAAAGTCCCCTCTACACTGTCCCCATCACACATTCCCAGGACAGGTACAGCACGGGGTTAGATACAGAGTAAAGCTCCCTCTACACTGTCCCCATCAAACACTCCCAGGAAAGGGACAGCACGGGGATAGATACAGAGTAAAGCTCCCTCTACACTGTCCCCATCACACTCTCCCAGGACAGGTACAGCACGGGGTTAGATACAGAGTAAAGCTCCCTCTACACTGTCCCCATCACACACACCCAGGACAGGTACAGCACAGGGTTAGATACAGAGTAAAGCTCCCTCTACGCCGTCCCCATCAAACCCTCCCAGGACACGTACAGCACGGGGTTAGATACAGAGTAAAGCTCCATCTACACCGTCCCCATCAAACACTCCCAGGACATGTACAGCACAGGGTTAGATACAGAGTAAAGCTCTCACTACACTGTCCCCATCAAACACTCCCAGGACAGGTACAGCACGGGGTTAGATACAGAGTAAAGCTCCCTCTACACTGACCCCATTAAACACTCCCAGGACAGGTACAGCACGGGGTTAGATACAGAGTAAAGCTCCCACTGCACCGTCCCCATCAAACACTCCAGGACAGGAACAGCACGGGGTTAGATACAGAGTAAATCTCCCTCTACACTGTCCCCATCAAACACTCCCAGGACAGGTACAGCACGGGGTTAGATACAGAGTAAAGCTCCCTCTACACTGTCTCCATCAAAAACTCCCAGGACTGGTACAGCACGGGGTTAGATACAGAGTAAATCTCCCTCTACACCGTCCCCATCAAACACTCCCAGGACAGGAACAGCACGGGGTTAGATACAGAGTAAAGCTCCCTCTACACTGTCCCCATCAAACACTCCCAGGACAGGTACAGCACGGGGTTAGATACAGAGTAAAGCTCCATCTACACTGTCCCCATCAAACACTCCCAGTGCTGGTACAGCACAGGGTTAGATACAGAGTAAAGCTCCCTCCACACCGTCCCCATCAAACACTCCCAGGACAGGTACAGCACGGGGTTAGATACAGAGTAAAGCTCCGTCTACACTGTCCCCATCAAACACTCCCAGGGCTGGTACAGCACAGGGTTAGATACAGAGTAAAGCACCCTCCACACCGTCCCCATCAAAAACTCCTAGGACAGGTACAGCACGGGGTTAGATACAGAGTAAATCTCCCTCTACACCGTCCCCATCAGACATTCCCAGGACAGGTACAGCACGGTGTTAGATACAGAGTAAATCTCCCTGTACAACGTCCCCATCAAACACTCCCAGGACAGGTACAGAACGGGGTTAGATACAGAGTAAATCTCCCTCTACATTGTCGCCATCAAACACTCCCAGGACAGGTACAGCACGGGGTTAGATACAGAGTTAAATCCCCTCTACACTGTCCCCATCAAACACTCCCAGGACAGGTACAGCACGGTGTTAGATACAGAGTAAAGCTCCCTCTACACCGTCCCCATCAAACAGTCCCAGGACAGGTACAGCACGGGATTAGATACAGAGTAAATCTACCTCTACACTGTCCCCATCAAACACTCCCAGGACAGGTACAGCACGGGGTTAGATACAGAGTAAATCTCCCTCTACACTGTCTCCATCAAACACTCCCAGGACAGGTACAGCACGGGGTTAGATACAGAGTAAATCTCCCTCTACACCGTTGCCATCACACTCCCAGGACAGGTACAGCACGGGGTTAGATACAGAGTAAAATCCCCCTCTACACTGTGCCCATCAAACACTCCCAGGACAGGGACAGCACGGGGTGAGATACAGAGTAAAGCTCCCTCTACACTGTCCCCATCACACACTCCCAGGACAGGTACAGCACGGGGTTAGATACAGAGTAAAGCTCCCTCTACACTGTCCCCATCAAACACTCCCAGGACAGGGACAGCACGGGGATAGATACAGAGTAAAGCTCCCTCTACACTGTCCCCATCACACACTCCCAGCACAGGTACAGCACGGGGTTAGATACAGAGTAAAGCTCCCTCTACGCCGTCCTCATCAAACACTCCCAGGACAGATACAGCACGGGGTTAGATACAGAGTAAAATCTCCCTCTACAGTGTCCCCATCAAACACTCCCAAGACAGGTACAGCACGGTGTTAGATACAGAGTAAATCTCCCTCTACACTGTCCCCATCAAACACTCCCAGGACAGGTACAGCACGGGGTTAGATACAGAGTAAATCTCCATCTACACTTTCCCCATCAAACACTCCCAGGACAGGTACAGCACGGTGTTAGATACAGAGTAAAGCTCCCTCTACACCGTCCCCATCAAACACTCCCAGGACAGGTACAGCACGGGGTTAGATACAGAGTAAATCTCCCTCTACACCGTCCCCATCAAACACTCCCAGGACAGGTACAGCACGGGGTTAGATACAGTGTAAAGCTCCCTCTACACCGTCCCCATCAAACACTCCCAGGACAGGTACAGCACGGGGTTAGATACAGAGTAAAGCTCCCTCTACACTGTCCCCATCACACACTCCCAGGACAGGTACAGCACGGGGTTAGATACAGAGTAAATCTCCCTCTACACTGTCCCCATCAAACACTCCGAGGAAAGGTACAGCACGGGGTTAGATACAGAGTAAAGCTCCCTCTACACTGTCCCCATCAAACACTCCCAGGACAGGTACAGCACGGTGTTAGATACAGAGTAAAGCTCCCTCTACACCGTCCCCATCAAACAGTCCCAGGACAGGTACAGCACGGGATTAGATACAGAGTAAATCTTCCTCTACACTGTCCCCATCAAACACTCCCAGGACAGGTACAGCACGGGGTTAGATACAGAGTAAATCTCCCTCTACACTGTCTCCATCAAACACTCCCAGGACAGGTACAGCACGGGGTTAGATACAGAGTAAATCTCCCTCTACACCGTTGCCATCACACTCCCAGGACAGGTACAGCACGGGGTTAGATACAGAGTAAAATCCCCCTCTACACTGTCCCCATCAAACACTCCCAGGACAGGGACAGCACGGGGTGAGATACAGAGTAAAGCTCCCTCTACACTGTCCCCATTACACACTCCCAGGACAGGTACAGCACGGGGGTAGATACAGAGTAAAGCTCCCTCTACACTGTCCCCATCACACACTCCCAGGACAGGTACAGCACGGGGTTAGATACAGAGTAAAGCTCCCTCTACACTGTCCCCATCACACACACCCAGGACAGGTACAGCACAGGGTTAGATACAGAGTAAAGCTCCCTCTACGCCGTCCTCATCAAACAGTCCCAGGACAGATACAGCACGGGGTTAGATACAGAGTAAAATCTCCCTCTACAGTGTCCACATCAAACACTCCCAGGACAGGTACAGCACGGTGTTAGATACAGAGTAAATCTCCCTCTACACTGTCCCCATCAAACACTCCCAGGACAGGTACAGCACGGGGTTAGATACAGAGTAAATCTCCATCTACACTGTCCCCATCAAACACTCCCAGGACAGGTACAGCACGGTGTTAGATACAGAGTAAAGCTCCCTCTACACCGTCCCCATCAAACACTCCCAGGACAGGTACAGCACGGGGTTAGATACAGAGTAAATCTTCCACTACACTGTCCCCATCAAACACTCCCAGGACAGGTACAGCACGGGCTTAGGTACAGAGTAAATCTCCCTCTACACTGTCTCCATCAAACACTCCCAGGACAGGTACAGCACGGGGTTAGATACAGAGTAAATCTCGCTCTACACCGTCCCATTCACACTCCCAGGACAGGTACAGCACGGGGTTAGATACAGAGTAAAATCCCCCTCTACACTGTCCCCATCAAACACTCCCAGGACAGGGACAGCACAGGGTGAGATACAGAGTAAAGCTCCCTCTACACTGTCCCCATCACACACTCCCAGGACAGGTACAGCACGGGGTTAGATACAGAGTAAAGTCCCCTCTACACTGTCCCCATTACACACTCCCAGGACAGGTACAGCACGGGGTTAGATACAGAGTAAAGCTCCCTCTACACTGTCCCCATCAAACACTCCCAGGAAAGGGACAGCACGGGGATAGATACAGAGTAAAGCTCCCTCTACACTGTCCCCATCACACACTCCCAGGACAGGTACAGCACGGGGTTAGATACAGAGTAAAGCTCCCTCTACACTGTCCCCATCACACACACCCAGGACAGGTACAGCACAGGGTTAGATACAGAGTAAAGCTCCCTCTACGCCGTCCCCGTCAAACACTCCCAGGACACGTACAGCACGGGGTTAGATACAGAGTAAAGCTCCCTCTACACCGTCCCCATCAAACACTCCCAGGACATGTACAGCACAGGGTTAGATACAGAGTAAAGCTCTCACTACACTGTCCCCATCAAACACTCCCAGGACAGGTACAGCACGGGGTTAGATACAGAGTAAAGCTCCCGCTACACTGACCCCATTAAACACTCCCAGGACAGGTACAGCACGGGGTTAGATACAGAGTAAAGCTCCCTCTACACCGTCCCCATCAAACACTCCAGGACAGGAACAGCACGGGGTGAGATACAGAGTAAAGCTCCCTCTACACTGTCTCCATCAAAAACTCCCAGGACTGGTACAGCACGGGGTTAGATACAGAGTAAATCTCCCTCTACACC
Organism: Isurus oxyrinchus; assembly: GCA_026770705.1. Taxonomy (NCBI): domain Eukaryota; kingdom Metazoa; phylum Chordata; class Chondrichthyes; order Lamniformes; family Lamnidae; genus Isurus; species Isurus oxyrinchus. Next base: position 36,017 of record JANJGN010002547.1, read on the forward strand.
GTCCCCATCAAACACTCCCAGGACAGGAACAGCACGGGGTTAGATACAGAGTAAAGCTCCCTCTACACTGTCCCCATCAAACACTCCCAGGACAGGTACAGCACGGGGTTAGATACAGAGTAAAGCTCCATCTACACCGTCCCCATCAAACACTCCCAGTGCTGGTATAGCACAGGGTTAGATACAGAGTAAAGCTCCCTCCACACCGTCCCCATCAAACACTCCCAGGACAGGTACAGCACGGGGTTAGATACAGAGTAAAGCTCCGTCTACACTGTCCCCATCAAACACTCCCAGGGCTGGTACAGCACAGGGTTAGATACAGAGTAAAGCACCCTCCACACCGTCCCCATCAAAAACTCCTAGGACAGGTACAGCACGGGGTTAGATACAGAGTAAATCTCCCTCTACACCGTCCCCATCAGACATTCCCATGACAGGTACAGCACGGTGTTAGATACAGAGTAAATCTCCCTGTACAACGTCCCCATCAAACACTCCCAGGACAGGTACAGAACGGGGTTAGATACAGAGTAAATCTCCCTCTACATTGTCGCCATCAAACACTCCCAGGACAGGTACAGCACGGGGTTAGATACAGAGTAAATCTCCCTCTACACCGTCCCCATCAAACACTCCCAGGACAGGTACAGCAATGGGTTAGATACAGTGTAAAGCTCCCTCTACACCGTCCCCATCAAACACTCCCAGGACAGGTACAGCACGGGGTTAGATACAGAGTAAAGCTCCCTCTACACTGTCCCCATCACACACTCCCAGGACAGGTACAGCACGGGGTTAGATACAGAGTAAAGCTCCCTCTACACTGTCCCCATCAAACACTCCCAGGACAGGTACAGCACGGTGTTAGATACAGAGTAAAGCTCCCTCTACACCGTCCCCATCAAACAGTCCCAGGACAGGTACAGCACGGGATTAGATACAGAGTAAATCTCCCTCTACACTATCTCCATCAAACACTCCCAGGACAGGTACAGCACGGGGTTAGATACAGAGTAAATCTCCCTCTACACCGTTGCCATCACACTCCCAGGACAGGAACAGCACGGGGTTAGATACAGAGTAAAATCCCCCTCTACACTGTCCCCATCAAACACTCCCAGGACAGGGACAGCACGGGGTGAGATACAGAGTAAAGCTCCCTCTACACTGTCCCCATCACACACTCCCAGGACAGGTACAGCACGGGGGTAGATACAGAGTAAAACTCCCTCTACACTGTCCCCATCAAACACTCCCAGGACAGGGACAGCACGGGGATAGATACAGAGTAAAGCTCCCTCTACACTGTCCCCATCACACACTCCCAGGACAGGTACAGCACGGGGTTAGATACAGAGTAAAGCTCCCTCTACACTGTCCCCATCACACACACCCAGGACAGGTACAGCACAGGGTTAGATACAGAGTAAAGCTCCCTCCACGCCGTCCTCATCAAACACTCCCAGGACAGATACAGCACGGGGTTAGATACAGAGTAAAATCTCCCTCTACAGTGTCCCCATCAAACACTCCCAGGACAGGTACAGCACGGTGTTAGATACAGAGTAAATCTCCCTCTACACTGTCCCCATCAAACACTCCCAGGACAGGTACAGCACGGGGTTAGATACAGAGTAAATCTCCATCTACACTGTCCCCATCAAACACTCCCAGGACAGGTACAGCACGGTGTTAGATACAGAGTAAAGCTCCCTCTACACCGTCCCCATCAAACACTCCCAGGACAGGTACAGCACGGGGTTAGATACAGAGTAAATCTTCCACTACACTGTCCCCATCAAACACTCCCAGGACAGGTACAGCACGGGGTTAGGTACAGAGTAAATCTCCCTCTACACTGTCTCCATCAAACACTCCCAGGACAAGTACAGCACGGGGTTAGATACAGAGTAAATCTCGCTCTACACCGTCCCCATCACACTCCCAGGACAGGTACAGCACGGGGTTAGATACAGAGTAAAATCCCCCTCTACACTGTCCCCATCAAACACTCCCAGGACAGGGACAGCACGGGGTGAGATACAGAGTAAAGCTCCCTCTACACTGTCCCCATCACACACTCCCAGGACAGGTACAGCACGGGGTTAGATACAGAGTAAAGTCCCCTCTACACTGTCCCCATCACAGACTCCCAGGACAGGTACAGCACGGGGTTAGATACAGAGTAAAGCTCCCTCTACACTGTCCCCATCAAACACTCCCAGGAAAGGGACAGCACGGGGATAGATACAGAGTAAAGCTCCCTCTACACTGTCCCCATCACACACTCCCAGGACAGGTACAGCACGGGGTTAGATACAGAGTAAAGCTCCCTCTACACTGTCCCCATCACACACACCCAGGACAGGTACAGCACAGGGTTAGATACAGAGTAAAGCTCCCTCTACGCCGTCCCCATCAAACACTCCCAGGACACGTACAGCACGGGGTTAGATACAGAGTAAAGCTCCCTCTACACCGTCCCCATCAAACACTCCCAGGACATGTACAGCACAGGGTTAGATACAGAGTAAAGATCTCACTACACTGTCCCCATCAAACACTCCCAGGACAGGTACAGCACGTGGTTAGATACAGAGTAAAGCTCCCTCTACACTGACCCCATTAAACACTCCCAGGACAGGTACAGCACGGGGTTAGATACAGAGTAAAGCTCCCTCTACACTGTCTCCATCAAAAACTCCCAGGACTGGTACAGCACGGGGTGAGATTCAGAGTAAAGCTCCCTCTACACTGTTTCCATCAAAAACTCCCAGGACTGGTACAGCACGGGGTTAGATACAGAGTAAATCTCCCTCTACACCGTCCCCATCAAACACTCCCAGGACAGGAACAGCACGGGGTTAGATACAGAGTAAAGCTCCCTCTACACTGTCCCCATCAAACACTCCCAGGACAGGAACAGCACGGGGTTAGATACAGAGTAAAGCTCCATCTACACTGTCCCCATCAAACACTCCCAGTGCTGGTAAAGCACAGGGTTAGATACAGAGTAAAGCTCCCTCCACACCGTCCCCATCAAACACTCCCAGGACAGGTACAGCACGGGGTTAGATACAGAGTAAAGCTCCGTCTACACTGTCCCCATCAAACACTCCCAGGGCTGGTACAGCACAGGGTTAGATACAGAGTAAAGCACCCTCCACACCGTCCCCATCAAAAACTCCTAGGACAGGTACAGCACGGGGTTAGATACAGAGTAAATCTCCCTCTACACCGTCCCCATCAGACATTCCCAGGACAGGTACAGCACGGTGTTAGATACAGAGTAAATCTCCCTGTACAACGTCCCCATCAAACACTCCCAGGACAGGTACAGAACGGGGTTAGATACAGAGTAAATCTCCCTCTACATTGTCGCCATCAAACACTCCCAGGACAGGTACAGCACGGGGTTAGATACAGAGTTAAATCCCCTCTACACTGTCCCCATCAAACACTCCCAGGACAGGTACAGCACGGGGTTAGATACAGAGTAAAGCTCCCTCTACACCGTCCCCATCAAACACTCCCAGGACAGGTACAGCATGGGGTTAGATAGAGAGTAAAATCTCCCTCTACAGTGACCCCATCAAACACTCCCAGGACAGGTACAACACGGGGTTAGATACAGAGTAAAACCTCCCTCTACAGTGTCCCCCTCAAACACTCCCAGAACAGGTACAGCCCGGTGTTAGATACAGACTAAATCTCCCACTACACTGTCCCCATCAAACACTGCCAGCACAGGTACAGCACAGGGTTAGATACAGAGTAAATCTCCCTCTACACCGTCCCCATCAAACACTCCCAGGACAGGTATAGCACGGTGTTAGATACAGAGTAAATCTCCCTCTACACCGTCCCCATCAAACACTCCCAGGACAGGTACAGCACGGGGTTAGATACAGAGTAATGCTCCATCTAACCTGTCCCCATCAAACACTCCCAGGACAGGTACAGCACGGGGTGAGATACAGAGTAAATCTCCCTCTACACTGCCCCCATCAAACACTCCCAGGACAGGTACAGCACGGGGTTAGATACAGAGTAAAGCTCCCTCTACACTGTCCCCATCAAACACTCCCAGGACAGGTACAGCACGGGGTTAGATACAGAGTAAATCTCCCTCTACACTGTCCCCATCAAACACTCCCAGGACAGGTACAGCACGGGGTTAGATACAGATTAAAGCTCCCTCTTCACTGTCCCCATCAAACACTCCCAGGACAGTTACAGCACGGGGTTAGATACAGAGTAAATCTCCCTCTACAATGTCCCCAACAAACACTCCCAGGACAGGTACAGCACGGGGTTAGATACAGAGGAAATCTCCCTCTACACTGTCCCCATCAAACACTCCCAGGACAGGTACAGCACAGGGTTAGATACAGAGTAAAGCTCACTCTACACCGTCCCCATCAAACACTCCCAGGACAGATACAGCACGGGGTGAGATACAGAGTAAATCTCCCTCTACAGTGTCCCCATCAAACACTCCCAGGACAGGTACAGCACGGTGTTAGATACAGAGTAAATCTCCCTCTACACTGTCCCCATCAAACACTGCCAGCACAGGTACAGCACAGGGTTAGATACAGAGTAAGTCTCCCTCTACACTGCCCCCAACAAACACTCCCAGGACAGGTACAGCACGGGGTTAGATACAGAGTTAATCTCCCTCTACATTGTCCCCATCAAACACTCCCAGGACAGGTACAGCACGGGGTTAGATTCAGAGTAAATCTCCCTCTACACTGTCCCCATCAAACACTCCCAGGACAGGTACAGCACGGTGTTAGATACAGAGTAAAGCTCCCTCTACACTGTCCCCATCAAACACTCCCAGGACAGGTGCAGCACGGGGTTAGATACTGAGTAAATGTCCCTCTACACTGTCCCCATCATACGCTCCCAGGACAGGTACAGCACGGGGTTAGATACAGAGTAAATCTCCCTCTACACTGTCCCCATCAAACACTCCCAGGACAGGTACAGCACGGGGTTAGGTACAGAGTAAATCTCCCTCTACACCGTTGCCATCACACTCCCAGGACAGGTACAGCACGGGGTTAGATACAGAGTAAAATCCCCCTCTACACTTTCCCCATCAAACACTCCCAGGACAGGGACAGCACGCGGTGAGATACAGAGTAAAGCTCCCTCTACACTGTCCCCATCACACACTCCCAGGACAGGTACAGCACGGTGTTAGATACAGAGTAAAGCTCCCTCTACACCGTCCCCATCAAACACTCCCAGGACAGGTACAGCACGGGGTTAGATACAGAGTAAATCTTCCACTACACTGTCCCCATCAAACACTCCCAGGACAGGTACAGCACGGGCTTAGGTACAGAGTAAATCTCCCTCTACACTGTCTCCATCAAACACTCCCAGGACAGGTACAGCACGGGGTTAGATACAGAGTAAATCTCGCTCTACACCGTCCCCATCACACTCCCAGGACAGGTACAGCACGGGGTTAGATACAGAGTAAAATCCCCCTCTACACTGTCCCCATCAAACACTCCCAGGACAGGGACAGCACAGGGTGAGATACAGAGTAAAGCTCCCTCTACACGGTCCCCATCACACACTCCCAGGACAGGTACAGCACGGGGTTAGATACAGAGTAAAGTCCCCTCTACACTGTCCCCATTACACACTCCCAGGACAGGTACAGCACGGGGTTAGATACAGAGTAAAGCTCCCTCTACACTGTCCCCATCAAACACTCCCAGGAAAGGGACAGCACGGGGATAGATACAGAGTAAAGCTCCCTCTACACTGTCCCCATCACACACTCCCAGGACAGGTACAGCACGGGGTTAGATACAGAGTAAAGCTCCCTCTACACTGTCCCCATCACACACACCCAGGACAGGTACAGCACAGGGTTAGATACAGAGTAAAGCTCCCTCTACGCCGTCCCCGTCAAACACTCCCAGGACACGTACAGCACGGGGTTAGATACAGAGTAAAGCTCCCTCTACACCGTCCCCATCAAACACTCCCAGGATATGTACAGCACAGGGTTAGATACAGAGTAAAGCTCTCACTACACTGTCCCCATCAAACACTCCCAGGACAGGTACAGCAGGGGGTTAGATACAGAGTAAAGCTCCCGCTACACTGACCCCATTAAACACTCCCAGGACAGGTACAGCACGGGGTTAGATACAGAGTAAAGCTCCCTCTACACCGTCCCCATCAAACACTCCAGGACAGGAACAGCACGGGGTGAGATACAGAGTAAAGCTCCCTCTACACTGTCTCCATCAAAAACTCCCAGGACTGGTACAGCACGGGGTTAGATACAGAGTAAATCTCCCTCTACACCGTCCCCATCAAACACTCCCAGGACAGGAACAGCACGGGGTTAGATACAGAGTAAAGCTCCCTCTACACTGTCCCCATCAAACACTCCCAGGACAGGTACAGCACGGGGTTAGATACAGAGTAAAGCTCCATCAACACCGTCCCCATCAAACACTCCCAGTGCTGGTATAGCACAGGGTTAGATACAGAGTAAAGCTCCCTCCACACCGTCCCCATCAAACACTCCCAGGACAGGTACAGCACGGGGTTAGATACAGAGTAAAGCTCCGTCTACACTGTCCCCATCAAACACTCCCAGGGCTGGTACAGCACAGGGTTAGATACAGAGTAAAGCACCCTCCACACCGTCCCCATCAAAAACTCCTAGGACAGGTACAGCACGGGGTTAGATACAGAGTAAATCTCCCTCTACACCGTCCCCATCAGACATTCCCATGACAGGTACAGCACGGTGTTAGATACAGAGTAAATCTCCCTGTACAACGTCCCCATCAAACACTCCCAGGACAGGTACAGAACGGGGTTAGATACAGAGTAAATCTCCCTCTACATTGTCGCCATCAAACACTCCCAGGACAGGTACAGCACGGGGTTAGATACAGAGTAAATCTCCCTCTACACCGTCCCCATCAAACACTCCCAGGACAGGTACAGCACGGGGTTAGATACAGTGTAAAGCTCCCTCTACACCGTCCCCATCAAACACTCCCAGGACAGGTACAGCACGGGGTTAGATACAGAGTAAAGCTCCCTCTACACTGTCCCCATCACACACTCCCAGGACAGGTACAGCACGGGGTTAGATACAGAGTAAATCTCCCTCTACACTGTCCCCATCAAACACTCCCAGGAAAGGTACAGCACGGGGTTAGATACAGAGTAAAGCTCCCTCTACACTGTCCCCATCAAACACTCCCAGGACAGGTACAGCACGGTGTTAGATACAGAGTAAAGCTCCCTCTACACCGTCCCCATCAAACAGTCCCAGGACAGGTACAGCACGGGATTAGATACAGAGTAAATCTCCCTCTACACTATCTCCATCAAACACTCCCAGGACAGGTACAGCACGGGGTTAGATACAGAGTAAATCTCCCTCTACACCGTTGCCATCACACTCCCAGGACAGGAACAGCACGGGGTTAGATACAGAGTAAAATCCCCCTCTACACTGTCCCCATCAAACACTCCCAGGACAGGGACAGCACGGGGTGAGATACAGAGTAAAGCTCCCTCTACACTGTCCCCATCACACACTCCCAGGACAGGTACAGCACGGGGTTAGATACAGAGTAAAGCTCCCTCTACACTGTCCCCATCACACACACCCAGGACAGGTACAGCACAGGGTTAGATACAGAGTAAAGCTCCCTCCACGCCGTCCTCATCAAACACTCCCAGGACAGATACAGCACGGGGTTAGATACAGAGTAAAATCTCCCTCTACAGTGTCCCCATCAAACACTCCCAGGACAGGTACAGCACGGTGTTAGATACAGAGTAAATCTCCCTCTACACTGTCCCCATCAAACACTCCCAGGACAGGTACAGCACGGGGTTAGATACAGAGTAAATTTCCATCTACACTGTCCCCATCAAACACTCCCAGGACAGGTACAGCACGGTGTTAGATACAGAGTAAAGCTCCCTCTACACCGTCCCCATCAAACACTCCCAGGACAGGTACAGCACGGGGTTAGATACAGAGTAAATCTTCCACTACACTGTCCCCATCAAACACTCCCAGGACAGGTACAGCACGGGGTTAGGTACAGAGTAAATCTCCCTCTACACTGTCTCCATCAAACACTCCCAGGACAAGTACAGCACGGGGTTAGATACAGAGTAAATCTCGCTCTACACCGTCCCCATCACACTCCCAGGACAGGTACAGCACGGGGTTAGATACAGAGTAAAATCCCCCTCTACACTGTCCCCATCAAACACTCCCAGGACAGGGACAGCACGGGGTGAGATACAGAGTAAAGCTCCCTCTACACTGTCCCCATCACACACTCCCAGGACAGGTACAGCACGGGGTTAGATACAGAGTAAAGTCCCCTCTACACTGTCCCCATCACACACTCCCAGGACAGGTACAGCACGGGGTTAGATACAGAGTAAAGCTCCCTCTACACTGTCCCCATCAAACACTCCCAGGAAAGGGACAGCACGGGGATAGATACAGAGTAAAGCTCCCTCTACACTGTCCCCATCACACACTCCCAGGACAGGTACAGCACGGGGTTAGATACAGAGTAAAGCTCCCTCTACACTGTCCCCATCACACACACCCAGGACAGGTACAGCACAGGGTTAGATACAGAGTAAAGCTCCCTCTACGCCGTCCCCATCAAACACTCCCAGGACACGTACAGCACGGGGTTAGATACAGAGTAAAGCTCCCTCTACACCGTCCCCATCAAACACTCCCAGGACATGTACAGCACAGGGTTAGATACAGAGTAAAGATCTCACTACACTGTCCCCATCAAACACTCCCAGGACAGGTACAGCACGTGGTTAGATACAGAGTAAAGCTCCCTCTACACTGACCCCATTAAACACTCCCAGGACAGGTACAGCACGGGGTTAGATACAGAGTAAAGCTCCCTCTACACTGTCTCCATCAAAAACTCCCAGGACTGGTACAGCACGGGGTGAGATACAGAGTAAAGCTCCCTCTACACTGTTTCCATCAAAAACTCCCAGGACTGGTACAGCACGGGGTTAGATACAGAGTAAATCTCCCTCTACACCGTCCCCATCAAACACTCCCAGGACAGGAACAGCACGGGGTTAGATACAGAGTAAAGCTCCCTCTACACTGTCCCCATCAAACACTCCCAGGACAGGAACAGCACGGGGTTAGATACAGAGTAAAGCTCCATCTACACTGTCCCCATCAAACACTCCCAGTGCTGGTACAGCACAGGGTTAGATACAGAGTAAAGCTCCCTCCACACCGTCCCCATCAAACACTCCCAGGACAGGTACAGCACGGGGTTAGATACAGAGTAAAGCTCCGTCTACACTGTCCCCATCAAACACTCCCAGGGCTGGTACAGCACAGGGTTAGATACAGAGTAAAGCACCCTCCACACCGTCCCCATCAAAAACTCCTAGGACAGGTACAGCACGGGGTTAGATACAGAGTAAATCTCCCTCTACACCGTCCCCATCAGACATTCCCAGGACAGGTACAGCACGGTGTTAGATACAGAGTAAATCTCCCTGTACAACGTCCCCATCAAACACTCCCAGGACAGGTACAGAACGGGGTTAGATACAGAGTAAATCTCCCTCTACATTGTCGCCATCCAACACTCCCAGGACAGGTACAGCACGGGGTTAGATACAGAGTTAAATCCCCTCTACACTGTCCCCATCAAACACTCCCAGGACAGGTACAGCACGGGGTTAGATACAGAGTAAAGCTCCCTCTACACCGTCCCCATCAAACACTCCCAGGACAGGTACAGCATGGGGTTAGATAGAGAGTAAAATCTCCCTCTACAGTGACCCCATCAAACACTCCCAGGACAGGTACAACACGGGGTTAGATAAAGAGTAAAACCTCCCTCTACAGTGTCCCCCTCAAACACTCCCAGGACAGGTACAGCCCGGTGTTAGATACAGACTAAATCTCCCTCTACACTGTCCCCATCAAACACTGCCAGCACAGGTACAGCACAGGGTTAGATACAGAGTAAATCTCCCTCTACACCGTCCCCATCAAACACTCCCAGGACAGGTATAGCACGGTGTTAGATACAGAGTAAATCTCCCTCTACACCGTCCCCATCAAACACTCCCAGGACAGGTACAGCACGGGGTTAGATACAGAGTAATGCTCCATCTAACCTGTCCCCATCAAACACTCCCAGGACAGGTACAGCAGGGGGTGAGATACAGAGTAAATCTCCCTCTACACTGCCCCCATCAAACACTCCCAGGACAGGTACAGCACGGGGTTAGATACAGAGTAAAGCTCCCTCTACACTGTCCCCATCAAACACTCCCAGGACAGGTACAGCACGTGGTTAGATACAGAGTAAATCTCCCTCTACACTGTCCCCATCAAACACTCCCAGGACAGGTACAGCACGGGGTTAGATACAGATTAAAGCTCCCTCTTCACTGTCCCCATCAAACACTCCCAGGACAGTTACAGCACGGGGTTAGATACAGAGTAAATCTCCCTCTACAATGTCCCCAACAAACACTCCCAGGACAGGTACAGCACGGGGTTAGATACAGAGGAAATCTCCCTCTACACTGTCCCCATCAAACACTCCCAGGACAGGTACAGCACAGGGTTAGATACAGAGTAAAGCTCACTCTACACCGTCCCCATCAAACACTCCCAGGACAGGTACAGCACGGGGTTAGATACAGAGTTAATCTCCCTCTACATTGTCCCCATCAAACACTCCCAGGACAGGTACAGCACGGGGTTAGATTCAGAGTAAATCTCCCTCTACACTGTCCCCATCAAACACTCCCAGGACAGGTACAGCACGGTGTTAGATACAGAGTAAAGCTCCCTCTACACTGTCCCCATCAAACACTCCCAGGACAGGTGCAGCACGGGGTTAGATACTGAGTAAATGTCCCTCTACACTGTCCCCATCATACGCTCCCAGGACAGGTACAGCACGGGGTTAGATACAGAGTAAATCTCCCTCTACACTGTCCCCATCAAACACTCCCAGGACAGGTACAGCACGGGGTTAGATACAGAGTAAATCTCCCTCTACACTGTCTCCATCAAACACTCCCAGGACAGGTACAGCACGGGGTTAGATACAGAGTAAATCTCCCTCTACACCGTTGCCATCACACTCCCAGGACAGGTACAGCACGGGGTTAGATACAGAGTAAAATCCCCCTCTACACTGTCCCCATCAAACACTCCCAGGACAGGGACAGCACGCGGTGAGATACAGAGTAAAGCTCCCTCTACACTGTCCCCATCACACACTCCCAGGACAGGTACAGCACGGGGTTAGATACAGAGTAAAGCTCCTTCTACACTGTCCCCATCAAACACTCCCAGGACAGGGACAGCACGGGGATAGATACAGAGTAAAGCTCCCTCTACACTGTCCCAATCACACACTCCCAGGAGAGGTACAGCACGGGGTTAGATACAGAGTAAAGCTCCCTCTACACTGTCCCCATCACACACACCCAGGACAGGTACAGCACAGGGTTAGATACAGAGTAAAGAACCCTCTACGCCGTCCCCATCAAACACTCCCAGGACAGATACAGCACGGGGTTAGATAAAGAGTAAAATCTCCCTCTACACTGTCCCCATCACACACTCCCAGGACAGGTACAGCACGGGGTTAGATACAGAGTAAAGCTCCCTCTACACTGTCCCCATCACACACACCCAGGACAGGTACAGCACAGGGTTAGATACAGAGTAAAGCTCCCTCTACGCCGTCCCCATCAAACACTCCCAGGACACGTACAGCACGGGGTTAGATACAGAGTAAAACTCCCTCTACATTGTCCCCATCAAACACTCCCAGGACAGGTACAGCACGGGGTTAGATTCAGAGTAAATCTCCCTCTACACTGTCCCCATCAAACACTCCCAGGACAGGTACAGCACGGTGTTAGATACAGAGTAAAGCTCCCTCTACACTGTCCCCATCAAACACTCCCAGGCCAGGTACAGCACGGGGTTAGATACAGAGTAAATCTCCCTCTACACTGTCTCCATCAAACACTCCCAGGACAGGTACAGCACGGGGTTAGATACAGAGTAAATCTCCCTCTACACCGTTGCCATCACACTCCCAGGACAGGTACAGCACGGGGTTAGATACAGAGTAAAATCCCCCTCTACACTGTCCCCATCAAACACTCCCAGGACAGGGACAGCACGGGGTGAGATACAGAGTAAAGCTCCCTCTACACTGTCCCCATCACACACTCCCAGGACAGGTACAGCACGGGGTTAGACACAGAGTAAAGCTCCCTCTACACTGTCCCCATCAAACACTCCCAGGACAGGGACAGCACGGGGATAGATACAGAGTAAAGCTCCCTCTACACTGTCCCAATCACACACTCCCAGGACAGGTACAGCACGGGGTTAGATACAGAGTAAATCTCCCTCTACACTGTCCCCATCACACACACCCAGGACAGGTACAGCACAGGGTTAGATACAGAGTAAAGCTCCCTCTACGCCGTCCCCATCAAACACTCCCAGGACAGATACAGCACGGGGTTAGATACAGAGTAAAATCTCCCTCTACAGTGTCCCCATCAAACACTCCCAGGACAGGTACAGCACGGTGTTAGATACAGAGTAAATCTCCCTCTACACTGTCCCCATCAAACACTCCCAGGACAGGTACAGCACGGGGTTAGATACAGAGTAAATCTCCATCTACACTGTCCCCATCAAACACTCCCAGGACAGGTACAGCACGGGGTTAGATACAGAGTAAATCTCCCTCTACACCGTCCCCATCACACTCCCAGGACAGGTACAGCACGGGGTTAGATACAGAGTAAATTCCCCCTCTACACTGTCCCCATCAAACACTCCCAGGACGGGGACAGCGCAGGGTGAGATACAGAGTAAAGCTCCCTCTACACTGTCCCCATCACACACTCCCAGGACAGGTACAGCACGGGGTTAGATACAGAGTAAAGCTCCCTCTACACTGTCCCCATCAAACACTCCCAGGATAGGGACAGCACGGGGATAGATACAGAGGATAGCTCCCTCTACACTGTCCCCATCACACACTCCCAGGACAGGTACAGCACGGGGTTAGATACAGAGTAAAGCTCCCTCTACACTGTCCCCATCACACACACCCAGGACAGGTACAGCACAGGGTTAGATACAGAGTAAAGCTCCCTCTACGCCGTCCCCATCAAACACTCCCAGGACAGATACAGCACGGGGTAAGATACAGAGTAAAATCTCCCTCTACAGTGTCCCCATCAAACACTCCCAGGACAGGTACAGCACGGTGTTAGATACAGAGTAAATCTCCCTCTACACTGTCCCCATCAAACACTCCCAGGACAGGTACAGCACGGGGTTAGATACAGAGTAAATCTCCATCTACACTGTCCCCATCAAACACTCCCAGGACAGGTACAGCACGGTGTTAGATACAGAGTAAAGCTCCCTCTACACCGTCCCCATCAAACACTCCCAGGACAGGTACAGCACGGGGTTAGATACAGAGTAAATCTTCCACTGCACTGTCCCCATCAAACACTCCCAGGACAGGTACAGCACGGGGTTAGATACTGAGTAAATCTCCCTCTACACTGTCTCCATCAAACACTCCCATGACAGGTACAGCACGGGGTTAGATACAGAGTAAATCTCCCTCTACACCGTCCCCATCACACTCCCAAGGACAGGTACAGCACGGGGTGAGATACAGAGTAAAATCCCCCTCTACACTGTCCCCATCAAACACTCCCAGGACAGGGACAGCACGGGGTGAGATACAGAGTAAAGCTCCCTCTACACTGTCCCCATCACACACTCCCAGGACAGGTACAGCACGGGGTTAGATACAGAGTAAAGCTCCCTCTACACTGTCCCCATCACACACTCCCAGGACAGGTACAGCACGGGGTTAGATACAGAGAAAAGCTCCCTCTGCACTGTCCCCATCAAACACTCCCAGGACAGGGACAGCACGGGGATAGATACAGAGTAAAGCTCCCTCTACACTGTCCCCATCACACACGCCCAGGACAGGTACAGCACGGGGTTAGATACAGAGTAAAGCACCCTCTACACTGTCCCCATCACACACACCCAGGACAGGTACAGCACAGGGTTAGATACAGAGTAAAGCTCCCTCTACGCCGTCCCCATCAAACACTCCCAGGACACGTACAGCACGGGGTTAGATACAGAGTAAAGCTCCCTCTACACCGTCCCCATCAAACACTCCCAGGACAGGTACAGCACAGGGTTAGATACAGAGTAAAGCTCTCACTACACTGTCCCCATCAAACACTCCCAGGACAGGTACAGCACGGGGTTAGATACAGAGTAAAGCTCCCTCTACACCGTCCCCATCAAACACTCCAGGACAGGAACAGCACGGGGTGAGATACAGAGTAAAGCTCCCTCTACACTGTCCCCATCAAAAACTCCCAGGACTGGTACAGCACGGGGTTAGATACAGAGTAAATCTCCCTCTACACCGTCCCCATCAAACACTCCCAGGTCAGGTACAGCACGGTGTTAGATACAGAGTAATGCTCCCTCTACACCGTCCCCATCAAACACTCCCAGGACAGGTACAGCACGGGGTTAGATACAGAGTAAATCTTCCACTACACTGTCCCCATCAAACACTCCCAGGACAGGTACAGCACGGGGTTAGATACAGAGTAAATCTCCCTCTACACTGTCTCCATCAAACACTCCCAGGACAGGTACAGCACGGGGTTAGATACAGAGTAAATCTCCCTCTACACCGTCCCCATCACACTCCCAGGACAGGTACAGCACGGGGTGAGATACAGAGTAAAATCCCCCTCTACACTGTCCCCATCAAACACTCCCAGGACAGGGACAGCACGGGGTGAGATACAGAGTAAAGCTCCCTCTACACTGTTCCCATCACACACTCCCAGGACAGGTACAGCACGGGGTTAGATACAGACTAAAGCTCCCTCTACACTGTCCCCATCACACACTCCCAGGACAGGTACAGCACGGTGTTAGATACAGAGAAAAGCTCCCTCTACACTGTCCCCATCAAACACTCCCAGGACAGGGACAGCACGGGGATAGATACAGAGTAAAGCTCCCTCTACACTGTCCCCATCACACACTCCCAGGACAGGTACAGCACGGGGTTAGATACAGAGTAAAGCTCCCTCTACACTGTCCCCATCACACACACCCAGGACAGGTACAGCACAGGGTTAGATACAGAGTAAAGCTCCCTCTACGCCGTCCCCATCAAACACTCCCAGGACACGTACAGCACGGGGTTAGATACAGAGTAAAACTCCCTCTACGCTGTCCCCATCAAACACTCCCAGGACAGGTACAGCACGGTGTTAGATACAGAGTAAAGCTCCCTCTACACTGTCCCCATCAAACACTCCCAGGACAGGTACAGCACGGGGTTAGATACAGAGTAAATCTCCCTCTACACCGTTGCCATCACACTCCCAGGACAGGTACAGCACGGGGTTAGATACAGAGTAAAATCCCCCTCTACACTGTCCCCATCAAACACTCCCAGGACAGGTACAGCACGGTGTTAGATACAGAGTAAATCTCCCTCTACACTGTCCCCATCAAACACTCCCAGGACAGGTACAGCACGGGGTTAGCTACAGAGTAAATCTCCATCTACACTGTCCCCATCAAACACTCCCAGGACAGGTACAGCACGGTGTTAGATACAGAGTAAAGCTCCCTCTACACCGTCCCCATCAAACACTCCCAGGACAGGTACAGCACGGGGTTAGATACAGAGTAAATCTTCCACTGCACTGTCCCCATCAAACACTCCCAGGACAGGTACAGCACGGGGTTAGATACAGAGTAAATCTCCCTCTACACTGTCTCCATCAAACACTCCCAGGACAGGTACAGCACGGGGTTAGATACAGAGTAAATCTCCCTCTACACCGTCCCCATCACACTCCCAGGACAGGTACAGCACGGGGTGAGATACAGAGTAAAATCCCCCTCTACACTATCCCCATCAAACACTCCCAGGACAGGGACAGCACGGGGTGAGATACAGAGTAAAGCTCCCTCTACACTGTCCCCATCACACACTCCCAGGACAGGTACAGCACGGGGTTAGATACAGAGTAAAGCTCCCTCTACACTGTCCCCATCACACACTCCCAGGACAGGTACAGCACGGGGTTAGATACAGAGAAAAGCTCACTCTACACTGTCCCCATCAAACACTCCCAGGACAGGGACAGCACGGGGATAGATACAGAGTAAAGCTCCCTCTACACTGTCCCCATCACACACGCCCAGGACAGGTACAGCACGGGTTCAGATACAGAGTAAAGCACCCTCTACACTGTCCCCATCACACACACCCAGGACAGGTACAGCACAGGGTTAGATACAGAGTAAAGCTCCCTCTACGCCGTCCCCATCAAACACTCCCAGGACACGTACAGCACGGGGTTAGATACAGAGTAAAGCTCCCTCTACACCGTCCCCATCAAACACTCCCAGGACAGGTACAGCACAGGGTTAGATACAGAGTAAAGCTCTCACTACACTGTCCCCATTAAACACTCCCAGGACAGGTACAGCACGGGGTTAGATACAGAGTAAAGCTCCCTCTACACCGTCCCCATCAAACACTCCAGGACAGGAACAGCACGGGGTGAGATACAGAGTAAAGCTCCCTCTACACTGTCTCCATCAAAAACTCCCAGGACTGGTACAGCACGGGGTTAGATACAGAGTAAAGCTCCCTCTACACTGTCCCCATCCAACACTCCCAGGGCTGGTACAGCACAGGGTTAGATACAGAGTAAAGCTCCCTCCACACCGTCCCCATCAAAAACTCCTAGGACAGGTACAGCACGGGGTTAGATACAGAGTAAATCTCCCTCTACACCGTCCCCATCAGACATTCCCAGGACAGGTACAGCACGGTGTTAGATACAGAGTAAATCTCCCTGTACAACGTCCCCATCAACACTCCCAGGACAGGTACAGAACGGGGTTAGATACAGAGTAAATCTCCCTCTACATTGTCCCCATCAAACACTCCCAGGACAGGTACAGCACGGGGTTAGATACAGAGTAAAATCTCCCTCTACAGTGTCCCCATCAAACACTCCCAGGACAGGGACAGCACGGGGTGAGATACAGAGTAAAGCTCCCTCTACACTGTCCCCATCACACACTCCCAGGACAGGTACAGCACGGGGTTAGATACAGAGTAAAGTCCCCTCTACACTGTCCCCATCACACACTCCCAGGACAGGTACAGCACGGGGTTAGATACAGAGTAAAGCTCCCTCTACACTGTCCCCATCAAACACTCCCAGGAAAGGGACAGCACGGGGATAGATACAGAGTAAAGCTCCCTCTACACTGTCCCCATCACACACTCCCAGGACAGGTACAGCACGGGGTTAGATACAGAGTAAAGCTCCCTCTACACTGTCCCCATCACACACACCCAGGATAGGTACAGCACAGGGTTAGATACAGAGTAAAGCTCCCTCTACGCCGTCCCCATCAAACACTCCCAGGACACGTACAGCACGGGGTTAGATACAGAGTAAAGCTCCCTCTACACCGTCCCCATCAAACACTCCCAGGACATGTACAGCACAGGGTTAGATACAGAGTAAAGATCTCACTACACTGTCCCCATCAAACACTCCCAGGACAGGTACAGCACGTGGTTAGATACAGAGTAAAGCTCCCTCTACACTGACCCCATTAAACACTCCCAGGACAGGTACAGCACGGGGTTAGATACAGAGTAAAGCTCCCTCTACACTGTCTCCATCAAAAACTCCCAGGACTGGTACAGCACGGGGTGAGATACAGAGTAAAGCTCCCTCTACACTGTTTCCATCAAAAACTCCCAGGACTGGTACAGCACGGGGTTAGATACAGAGTAAATCTCCCTCTACACCGTCCCCATCAAACACTCCCAGGACAGGAACAGCACGGGGTTAGATACAGAGTAAAGCTCCCTCTACACTGTCCCCATCAAACACTCCCAGGACAGGAACAGCACGGGGTTAGATACAGAGTAAAGCTCCATCTACACTGTCCCCATCAAACACTCCCAGTGCTGGTACAGCACACGGTTAGATACAGAGTAAAGCTCCCTCCACACCGTCCCCATCAAACACTCCCAGGACAGGTACAGCACGGGGTTAGATACAGAGTAAAGCTCCGTCTACACTGTCCCCATCAAACACTCCCAGGGCTGGTACAGCACAGGGTTAGATACAGAGTAAAGCACCCTCCACACCGTCCCCATCAAAAACTCCTAGGACAGGTACAGCACGGGGTTAGATACAGAGTAAATCTCCCTCTACACCGTCCCCATCAGACATTCCCAGGACAGGTACAGCACGGTGTTAGATACAGAGTAAATCTCCCTGTACAACGTCCCCATCAAACACTCCCAGGACAGGTACAGAACGGGGTTAGATACAGAGTAAATCTCCCTCTACATTGTCGCCATCAAACACTCCCAGGACAGGTACAGCACGGGGTAAGATACAGAGTTAAATCCCCTCTACACTGTCCCCATCAAACACTCCCAGGACAGGTACAGCACGGGGTTAGATACAGAGTAAAGCTCCCTCTACACCGTCCCCATCAAACACTCCCAGGACAGGTACAGCATGGGGTTAGATAGAGAGTAAAATCTCCCTCTACAGTGACCCCATCAAACACTCCCAGGACAGGTACAACACGGGGTTAGATACAGAGTAAAACCTCCCTCTACAGTGTCCCCCTCAAACACTCCCAGGACAGGTACAGCCCGGTGTTAGATACAGACTAAATCTCCCTCTACACTGTCCCCATCAAACACTGCCAGCACAGGTACAGCACAGGGTTAGATACAGAGTAAATCTCCCTCTACACCGTCCCCATCAAACACTCCCAGGACAGGTATAGCACGGTGTTAGATACAGAGTAAATCTCCCTCTACACCGTCCCCATCAAACACTCCCAGGACAGGTACAGCACGGGGTTAGATACAGAGTAATGCTCCATCTAACCTGTCCCCATCAAACACTCCCAGGACAGGTACAGCACGGGGTGAGATACAGAGTAAATCTCCCTCTACACTGCCCCCATCAAACACTCCCAGGACAGGTACAGCACGGGGTTAGATACAGAGTAAAGCTCCCTCTACACTGTCCCCATCAAACACTCCCAGGACAGGTACAGCACGTGGTTAGATACAGAGTAAATCTCCCTCTACACTGTCCCCATCAAACACTCCCAGGACAGGTACAGCACGGGGTTAGATACAGATTAAAGCTCCATCTTCACTGTCCCCATCAAACACTCCCAGGACAGTTACAGCACGGGGTTAGATACAGAGTAAATCTCCCTCTACAATGTCCCCAACAAACACTCCCAGGACAGGTACAGCACGGGGTTAGATACAGAGGAAATCTCCCTCTACACTGTCCCCATCAAACACTCCCAGGACAGGTACAGCACAGGGTTAGATACAGAGTAAAGCTCACTCTACACCGTCCCCATCAAACACTACCAGGACAGATACAGCACGGGGTGAGATACAGAGTAAATCTCCCTCTACAGTGTCCCCATCAAACACTCCCAGGACAGGTACAGCACGGTGTTAGATACAGAGTAAATCTCCCTCTACACTGTCCCCATCAAACACTGCCAGCACAGGTACAGCACAGGGTTAGATACAGAGTAAGTCTCCCTCTACACTGCCCCCAACAAACACTCCCAGGACAGGTACAGCACGGGGTTAGATACAGAGTTAATCTCCCTCTACATTGTCCCCATCAAACACTCCCAGGACAGGTACAGCACGGGGTTAGATTCAGAGTAAATCTCCCTCTACACTGTCCCCATCAAACACTCCCAGGACAGGTACAGCACGGTGTTAGATACAGAGTAAAGCTCCCTCTACACTGTCCCCATCAAACACTCCCAGGACAGGTGCAGCACGGGGTTAGATACTGAGTAAATGTCCCTCTACACTGTCCCCATCATACGCTCCCAGGACAGGTACAGCACGGGGTTAGATACAGAGTAAATCTCCCTCTACACTGTCCCCATCAAACACTCCCAGGACAGGTACAGCACGGGGTTAGATACAGAGTAAATCTCCCTCTACACTGTCTCCATCAAACACTCCCAGGACAGGTACAGCACGGGGTTAGATACAGAGTAAATCTCCCTCTACACCGTTGCCATCACACTCCCAGGACAGGTACAGCACGGGGTTAGATACAGAGTAAAATCCCCCTCTACACTGTCCCCATCAAACACTCCCAGGACAGGGACAGCACGCGGTGAGATACAGAGTAAAGCTCCCTCTACACTGTCCCCATCACACACTCCCAGGACAGGTACAGCACGGGGTTAGATACAGAGTAAAGCTCCTTCTACACTGTCCCCATCAAACACTCCCAGGACAGGGACAGCACGGGGATAGATACAGAGTAAAGCTCCCTCTACACTGTCCCAATCACACACTCCCAGGAGAGGTACAGCACGGGGTTAGATACAGAGTAAAGCTCCCTCTACACTGTCCCCATCACACACACCCAGGACAGGTACAGCACAGGGTTAGATACAGAGTAAAGAACCCTCTACGCCGTCCCCATCAAACACTCCCAGGACAGATACAGCACGGGGTTAGATAAAGAGTAAAATCTCCCTCTACACTGTCCCCATCACACACTCCCAGGACAGGTACAGCACGGGGTTAGATACAGAGTAAAGCTCCCTCTACACTGTCCCCATCACACACACCCAGGACAGGTACAGCACAGGGTTAGATACAGAGTAAAGCTCCCTCTACGCCGTCCCCATCAAACACTCCCAGGACACGTACAGCACGGGGTTAGATACAGAGTAAAACTCCCTCTACATTGTCCCCATCAAACACTCCCAGGACAGGTACAGCACGGGGTTAGATTCAGAGTAAATCTCCCTCTACACTGTCCCCATCAAACACTCCCAGGACAGGTACAGCACGGTGTTAGATACAGAGTAAAGCTCCCTCTACACTGTCCCCATCAAACACTCCCAGGACAGGTACAGCACGGGGTTAGATACAGAGTAAATCTCCCTCTACACTGTCTCCATCAAACACTCCCAGGACAGGTACAGCACGGGGTTAGATACAGAGTAAATCTCCCTCTACACCGTTGCCATCACACTCCCAGGACAGGTACAGCACGGGGTTAGATACAGAGTAAAATCCCCCTCTACACTGTCCCCATCAAACACTCCCAGGACAGGGACAGCACGGGGTGAGATACAGAGTAAAGCTCCCTCTACACTGTCCCCATCACACACTCCCAGGACAGGTACAGCACGGGGTTAGACACAGAGTAAAGCTCCCTCTACACTGTCCCCATCAAACACTCCCAGGACAGGGACAGCACGGGGATAGATACAGAGTAAAGCTCCCTCTACACTGTCCCAATCACACACTCCCAGGACAGGTACAGCACGGGGTTAGATACAGAGTAAATCTCCCTCTACACTGTCCCCATCACACACACCCAGGACAGGTACAGCACAGGGTTAGATACAGAGTAAAGCTCCCTCTACGCCGTCCCCATCAAACACTCCCAGGACAGATACAGCACGGGGTTAGATACAGAGTAAAATCTCCCTCTACAGTGTCCCCATCAAACACTCCCAGGACAGGTACAGCACGGTGTTAGATACAGAGTAAATCTCCCTCTACACTGTCCCCATCAAACACTCCCAGGACAGGTACAGCACGGGGTTAGATACAGAGTAAATCTCCATCTACACTGTCCCCATCAAACACTCCCAGGACAGGTACAGCACGGTGTTAGATACTGAGTAAAGCTCCCTCTACACCGTCCCCATCAAACACTCCCAGGACAGGTACAGCACGGGGTTAGATACAGAGTAAATCTCCCTCTACACTGTCTCCATCAAACACTCCCAGGACAGGTACAGCACGGGGTTAGATACAGAGTAAATCTCCCTCTACACCGTCCCCATCACACTCCCAGGACAGGTACAGCACGGGGTTAGATACAGAGTAAATTCCCCCTCTACACTGTCCCCATCAAACACTCCCAGGACAGGGACAGCGCAGGGTGAGATACAGAGTAAAGCTCCCTCTACACTGTCCCCATCACACACTCCCAGGACAGGTACAGCACGGGGTTAGATACAGAGTAAAGCTCCCTCTACACTGTCCCCATCAAACACTCCCAGGATAGGGACAGCACGGGGATAGATACAGAGGATAGCTCCCTCTACACTGTCCCCATCACACACTCCCAGGACAGGTACAGCACGGGGTTAGATACAGAGTAAAGCTCCCTCTACACTGTCCCCATCACACACACCCAGGACAGGTACAGCACAGGGTTAGATACAGAGTAAAGCTCCCTCTACGCCGTCCCCATCAAACACTCCCAGGACAGATACAGCACGGGGTAAGATACAGAGTAAAATCTCCCTCTACAGTGTCCCCATCAAACACTCCCAGGACAGGTACAGCACGGTGTTAGATACAGAGTAAATCTCCCTCTACACTGTCCCCATCAAACACTCCCAGGACAGGTACAGCACGGGGTTAGATACAGAGTAAATTTCCATCTACACTGTCCCCATCAAACACTCCCAGGACAGGTACAGCACGGTGTTAGATACAGAGTAAAGCTCCCTCTACACCGTCCCCATCAAACACTCCCAGGACAGGTACAGCACGGGGTTAGATACAGAGTAAATCTTCCACTGCACTGTCCCCATCAAACACTCCCAGGACAGGTACAGCACGGGGTTAGATACTGAGTAAATCTCCCTCTACACTGTCTCCATCAAACACTCCCAGGACAGGTACAGCACGGGGTTAGATACAGAGTAAATCTCCCTCTACACCGTCCCCATCACACTCCCAAGGACAGGTACAGCACGGGGTGAGATACAGAGTAAAATCCCCCTCTACACTGTCCCCATCAAACACTCCCAGGACAGGGACAGCACGGGGTGAGATACAGAGTAAAGCTCCCTCTACACTGTCCCCATCACACACTCCCAGGACAGGTACAGCACGGGGTTAGATACAGAGTAAAGCTCCCTCTACACTGTCCCCATCACACACACCCAGGACAGGTACAGCACAGGGTTAGATACAGAGTAAAGCTCCCTCTACGCCGTCCCCATCAAACACTCCCAGGACACGTACAGCACGGGGTTAGATACAGAGTAAAGCTCCCTCTACACCGTCCCCATCAAACACTCCCAGGACAGGTACAGCACAGGGTTAGATACAGAGTAAAGCTCTCACTACACTGTCCCCATCAAACACTCCCAGGACAGGTACAGCACGGGGTTAGATACAGAGTAAAGCTCCCTCTACACCGTCCCCATCAAACACTCCAGGACAGGAACAGCACGGGGTGAGATACAGAGTAAAGCTCCCTCTACACTGTCCCCATCAAAAACTCCCAGGACTGGTGCAGCACGGGGTTAGATACAGAGTAAATCTCCCTCTACACCGTCCCCATCAAACACTCCCAGGTCAGGTACAGCACGGTGTTAGATACAGAGTAATGCTCCCTCTACACCGTCCCCATCAAACACTCCCAGGACAGGTACAGCACGGGGTTAGATACAGAGTAAATCTTCCACTACACTGTCCCCATCAAACACTCCCAGGACAGGTACAGCACGGGGTTAGATACAGAGTAAATCTCCCTCTACACTGTCTCCATCAAACACTCCCAGGACAGGTACAGCACGGGGTTAGATACAGAGTAAATCTCCCTCTACACCGTCCCCATCACACTCCCAGGACAGGTACAGCACGGGGTGAGATACAGAGTAAAATCCCCCTCTACACTGTCCCCATCAAACACTCCCAGGACAGGGACAGCACGGGGTGAGATACAGAGTAAAGCTCCCTCTACACTGTTCCCATCACACACTCCCAGGACAGGTACAGCACGGGGTTAGATACAGACTAAAGCTCCCTCTACACTGTCCCCATCACACACTCCCAGGACAGGTACAGCACGGTGTTAGATACAGAGAAAAGCTCCCTCTACACTGTCCCCATCAAACACTCCCAGGACAGGGACAGCACGGGGATAGATACAGAGTAAAGCTCCCTCTACACTGTCCCCATCACACACTCCCAGGACAGGTACAGCACGGGGTTAGATACAGAGTAAAGCTCCCTCTACACTGTCCCCATCACACACACCCAGGACAGGTACAGCACAGGGTTAGATACAGAGTAAAGCTCCCTCTACGCCGTCCCCATCAAACACTCCCAGGACACGTACAGCACGGGGTTAGATACAGAGTAAAACTCCCTCTACATTGTCCCCATCAAACATTCCCAGGACAGGTACAGCACGGGGTTAGATTCAGAGTAAATCTCCCTCTACACTGTCCCCATCAAACACTCCCAGGACAGGTACAGCACGGTGTTAGATACAGAGTAAAGCTCCCTCTACACTGTCCCCATCAAACACTCCCAGGACAGGTACAGCACGGGATTAGATACAGAGGAAATCTTCCTCTACACTGTCCCCATCAAACACTCCCAGGACAGGTACAGCACGGGGTTAGATACAGAGTAAATCTCCCTCTACACTGTCTCCATCAAACACTCCCAGGACAGGTACAGCACGGGGTTAGATACAGAGTAAATCTCCCTCTACACCGTTGCCATCACACTCCCAGGACAGGTACAGCACGGGGTTAGATACAGAGTAAAATCCCCCTCTACACTGTCCCCATCAAACACTCCCAGGACAGGTACAGCACGGTGTTAGATACAGAGTAAATCTCCCTCTACACTGTCCCCATCAAACACTCCCAGGACAGGTACAGCACGGGGTTAGCTACAGAGTAAATCTCCATCTACACTGTCCCCCATCAAACACTCCCAGGGACAGGTACAGCACGGTGTTAGATACAGAGTAAAGCTCCCTCTACACCGTCCCCATCAAACACTCCCAGGACAGGTACAGCACGGGGTTAGATACAGAGTAAATCTTCCACTGCACTGTCCCCATCAAACACTCCCAGGACAGGTACAGCACGGGGTTAGATACAGAGTAAATCTCCCTCTTACACTGTCTCCATCAAACACTCCCAGGACAGGTACAGCACGGGGTTAGATACAGAGTAAATCTCCCTCTACACCGTCCCCCATCACACTCCCAGGACAGGTACAGCACGGGGTGAGATACAGAGTAAAATCCCCCTCTACACTATCCCCATCAAACACTCCCAGGACAGGGACAGCACGGGGTGAGATACAGAGTAAAGCTCCCTCTACACTGTCCCCATCACACACTCCCAGGACAGGTACAGCACGGGGTTAGATACAGAGTAAAGCTCCCTCTACACTGTCCCCAACACACACTCCCAGGACAGGTACAGCACGGGGTTAGATACAGAGAAAAGCTCACTCTACACTGTCCCCATCAAACACTCCCAGGACAGGGACAGCACGGGGATAGATACAGAGTAAAGCTCCCTCTACACTGTCCCCATCACACACGCCCAGGACAGGTACAGCACGGGTTTAGATACAGAGTAAAGCACCCCTCTACACTGTCCCCATCACACACACCCAGGACAGGTACAGCACAGGGTTAGATACAGAGTAAAGCTCCCTCTACGCCGTCCCCATCAAACACTCCCAGGACACGTACAGCACGGGGTTAGATACAGAGTAAAGCTCCCCTCTACACCCGTCCCCATCAAACACTCCCAGGACAGGTACAGCACAGGGTTAGATACAGAGTAAAGCTCTCACTACACTGTCCCCATTAAACACTCCCAGGACAGGTACAGCACGGGGTTAGATACAGAGTAAAGCTCCCTCTACAACCGTCCCCATCAAACACTCCAGGGACAGGAACAGCATGGGGTGAGATACAGAGTAAAGCTCCCTCTACACTGTCTCCATCAAAAACTCCCAGGACTGGTACAGCAAGGGGTTAGATACAGAGTAAAGCTCCCTCTACACTGTCCCCATCCAACACTCCCAGGGCTGGTACAGCACAGGGTTAGATACAGCGTAAAGCTCCCTCCACACCGTCCCCATCAAAAACTCCTAGGACAGGTACAGCACGGGGTTAGATACAGAGTAAATCTCCCTCTACACCGTCCCCATCAGACATTCCCAGGACAGGTACAGCACGGTGTTAGATACAGAGTAAATCTCCCTGTACAACGTCCCCATCAACACTCCCAGGACAGGTACAGAACGGGGTTAGATACAGAGTAAATCTCCCTCTACATTGTCCCCCATCAAACACTCCCCAGGGACAGGTACAGCACGGGGTTAGATACAGAGTTAAATCCCCTCGGCACTGTCCCCATCAAACACTCCCAGGACAGGTACAGCACGGGGTTAGATACAGAGTAAAGCTTCCTCTACCACCGTCCCCATCAAACACTCCAGGACAGGTACAGCACGGGGGTTAGATAGAGAGTAAAATCTCCCTCTACAGTGTCCCCATCAAACACTCCCAGGACAGGTACAGCACGGGGTTAGATACAGAGTAAAATCTCCCTCTACAGTGTCCCCATCAAACACTCCCAGGACAGGTACAGCACGGGGTTAGATACAGAGTAAAGCTCCCTCTGCACTGTCCCCATCAAACACTCCCAGGACAGGTACAGCACAGGGTTAGATACAGAGTAAATCTCACTCTACACCGTCCCCATCAAACATTCCCAGGACAGGTACAGCACGGGGTTAGATACAGAGTAAAATCTCCCTCTACAGTGTCCCCATCAAACACTCCCAGGACAGTTACAGCACGGTGTTAGATACAGAGTAAATCTCCCTCTACACTGCCCCATCAAACACTGCCAGCACAGGTACAGCACAGGGTTGGATACAGAGTAAAATCTCCCTCTACAGTGTCCCCATCAACCACTCCCAGGACTGGTACAGCACGGGGTTAGATACAGAGTAAAGCTCCCTCTGCACTGTCCCCATCAAACACTCCCAGGACAGGTACAGCACAGGGTTAGATACAGAGTAAAGCTCACTCTACACCGTCCCCATCAAACACTCCCAGGACAGATACAGCACGGGGTTAGATACTGAGTAAAATCTCCCTCTACAGTGTCCCCATCAAACACTCCCAGGACAGGTACAGCATGGTGTTAGATACAGAGTAAATCTCCCTCTACACTGTCCCCATCAAACACTGCCAGCACAGGTACAGCACAGGGTTAGATACAGAGTAAATCTCACTCTACACCGTCCCAATCAAACACTCCCAGGACAGGTACAGCACGGTGTTAGATACAGAGTAAATCTCCCTCTACACCGTCCCCATCAAACACTCCCAGGACAGGTACAGCACGGGGTTAGATACAGAGTAAAGCTCCCTCTACACTGTTCCCATCAAACACTCCCAGGACAGTTACAGCACGGGGTTAGATACAGAGTAAATCTCCCTCTACACTGTCCCCAACAAACACTCCCAGGACAGGTACAGCACGGGGTTAGATACAGAGTAAATCTCCCTCTACACTGTCCCCATCAAACACTCCCAGGACAGGTACAGCACAGGGTTAGATACAGAGTAAAGCTCCCTCTACACCGTCCCCATCAAACACTCCCAGGGACAGGTACAGCACGGGGTGAGATACAGAGTAAATCTCCCTCTACAGTGTCCCCATCAAACACTCCTAGGACAGGTACAGCACGGTGGTTAGATACAGAGTAAATCTCCCTCTACACTGTCCCCATCAAACACTCCCAGGACAGGTACAGCACAGGGTTAGATACAGAGTAAATCTCCCTCTACACTGTCCCCATCAAACACTCCCAGGACAGGTACAGCACGGTGTTAGATACAGAGTAAATCTCCCTCTACACCGTCCCCATCAAACACTCCCAGGACAGGTACAGCACGGGGTTAGGTACAGAGTAAATCTCCCTCTACACTGTCCCCAACAAACACTCCCAGGACAGGTACAGCACGGGGTTAGATACAGAGTAAATCTCCCTCTACACTGTCCCCATCAAACACTCCCAGGACAGGTACAGCACAGGGTTAGATACAGAGTAAAGTTCACTCTACACCGTCCCCATCAACACTCCCAGGACAGGTACAGCACGGTGTTAGATACAGAGTAAATCTCCCTCTACACCGTCCCCATCAAACACTCCCAGGACAGGTACAGCACGGGGTTAGATACAGAGTAAATCTCCATCTACACTGTCCCTATCAAACACTCCCAGGACAGGTACAGCACGGGGTTAGATACAGAGTAAATCTCCCTCTACACCGTCCCCATCAAACACTCCCAGGACAGGTACAGCACGGGACTGATCGATACCGAATGTCCTACCTGGCGCTCCATCGGCGGTTGCCGCCCTCAGTGGCGTGGGCGTTGTTGTGCTGGGCGTCTCCAAGGCCTCGGCCCCGTTTCCCAGGCTCCCGTTCTGCTCCCCTGACCGCGGGGCGAATGCCCGCTTCCTGTTGGCGGCCGGCGAGGGCCACTCCTTGGTGTTGAGCTCGGGCCTCCTGGCCGCAGCCGCTTGTTGCTCCCCTCGGGGCTCCGCTCCCGGCCCCAGCCTATCCTGGCAGGAGGCCCGCACGGCCTGGCCTGTAGGTGAGCGGGCCGCCCGCCTCCGATCGCCGGGCTGGCGGCCCTGGGGCTTCGGGCCTGCTCCCGGGCCCTCCCGGCGGCCCCCGCGGCCCCCCTCGGCGTGGCTGCCCGCCCGAGGGGGCAGGCAGGAGGCCCGAGCCCTGGCCTGGGCCCCACCGACGCGGCCTGGAGGGCGCCCCGCACCCCACCCGCAGCCCTGGAGGTGCGCCGGCCAGATCGAGGGCTGGATGGGCACGGCCAGGCCCACCGCCTGGATGCAGGCCTGCCACGCGGCGTAGGCCTCAGGCCCGGTCGCCAGGGCCCGAGGGTCTCGGAGGGCGTAGGCCTCAGGGCCCGGTCGCCAGGGCCCAAGGGGGCTCGGTGGGCGTAGGCATCAGGCCCGATCACCAGGGCCCGAGGGTCTCGGAGGGCGTAGGCCTCAGGCCCGTTCGCCAGGGCCCCGGGCGGAGGGGGGCGGGAGCTGGTCCCGGGCGGGGAGGTGGGAGGGGCTTGTGGTCCCGGGATCCCCCAGCCCGATGGCGAACAGTTTCTCCTCCCCGGCTACCAGCCGGCTCTCCAGCATGTCTGCCATGTCCGCCGTCAGGCGCCTGAGGGAGCAGTCGAAGGACGAGAGGTCAAGGTGTCGGCCATGGTAGTCCAGAAAGGCCCGGGGTAGGTCGGTCAGCCAGACCCCCGAGGGGTTGGCGTACAGCACCAGCAGGACATCAACTTTTCAGCTCCTCGGACATCGCTGCCCTCTTGGTAGGGGCGGTGGGGGGGGTCACCTGTATGGGGGAGGGGGGCAAGAGAGGGGGGAGAGTATAGACAGAGCGTCAGTTGCAGGGAACTCACTTGCAGGCAAACCCAGCCCCTACAATCCTCATCCTCCTGTTCAAATCCCTCCCTCACCCCCTCCCTCCCTATCTCTGTAACCTCCTCCAGCCCCGACAATCCTCATCCTCCTGTTCAAATCCCTCCCTCACCCCCTCCCTCCCTATCTCTGTAACCTCCTCCAGTCCCTACAATTCTCATCCTCCTGTTCAAATCCCTCCCTCACCCCTTCCCTCCCTATCTCTGTAACCTCCTCCAGTCCCTACAATTCTCATCCTCTTGTTCAAATCCCTCCCTCACCCCCCTCCCCTCCCTATCTCTGTAACCTCCTCCAGCCCCGACAATCCTCATCCTCCTGTTCAAATCCCTCCTTCACCCCCTCCCTCCCTATCTCTGTAACCTCCTCCAGCCCCTACAATTCTCATCCTCCTGTTCAAATCCCACCCTCACCCCCTCCCTCCCTATCTCTGTAACCTCCTCCAGCTCCTACAATTCTCATCCTCCTGTTCAAATCCCTCCTTCACCCCTCTCCCTCCCTATCTCTGTAACCTCCTCCAGCCCCTACAATTCTCACCCTCCTGTTCAAATCCCTCCCTCGCCCCCCTCCCCACACTACCTCTGGAACCTCCTACAACCCTCCGAGATCTCTGCGCTCCTCCAATTCCGGCCTCTCGAGCATCCCCCCGATTCCTATCACTCCGCCGTTGGCGGCCGGGCCTTCAGCTGCCTGGGGGAGGGGGGTACCTGAGTTTTGGAATTCCCCTCCCTGAACCTCTCTCTCTCTCTCCCTCTCTCTCTCACTCTCTCGCTCTTTCTCTCTCTCCTGTTAAGACCTTCTACCCCCTCTCTCCCCAATTCCTGGAGTCTAGTTGCTCCCTTACCCCCATGTGGTGAAGCAGCCCCACACCACCCATATCCTGAGTTCAACTCATCTGAAACAGGGCACCTCCGACAGTGCAGCACTCCCTCTGTACTGGCACCCGGGGGGAGTGTCGGCCTGGATTATGGAGTTCAAATCCTAGAGTATATACATCTCCCACCGACAGTGCAGCACTCCCTCAGTACTCGGCACCGGGGGGAGTGTCGGCCTGGATTATGGACCTCAAATCCTAGAGTATATACATCTCCCCTCCGACAGTGCAGCACTCCCCTCAGTACTGGCACCGGGGGGAGAGTCGGCCTGGATTATGGAGCTGAAATCCTAGAGTATATACATCTCCCTCTGACAGTGCAGCACTCCCTCAGTACTGGCACCCGGGGGGGGAGTGTCGGCCTGGATTATGGGAGCTGAAATCCTAGAGTATATACATCTCCCCTCCGACAGTGCAGCACTCCTCAGTACTGGCACCGGGGGGAGTGTCGGCCTGGATTATGGAGCTCAAATCCTACAGTATATACATCTCCCTCCGACAGTGCAGCACTCCCTCAGTACTGGCACCGGGGGGAGTGTCGGCCCTGGATTATGGAACTCAAATCCTAGCTTTTCCCATCTCCCTCTGGATACCTTGAATCAGACATTATGTATTTTTCACATTTTAAACAGTACACTGTTCTGAGCTCGGATGGATATTTGCTCTGAAGTTAAAAATCCCGTTCACATACCTTTCTCTGGGTCTCTTGCCCTCTCAAAGGGTCCCCATCATTCACACACAAGCCACTGTCTTAGTGGCTGCTTCTCCGTCTCTCTCTCTGTCTCTCCTTCTCTCTCTCTCTGTGTCTCTCTCTCTCCTTCTCTCTCACTGTCTCTCTGTCTCTGTCTCTCCTTCTCTCTGTCTCTGTCTCTCTCTCTCTCCCTCTCTTTGTTTTTCTCTCTCTCTCTCTGTCCCTCCCCTGTCCCAATCTCTCGCTCTGTGTGTGTGTGTGTGTGTGTGTGTGTGTGTGTATGTGTGTTTGTCTCTCTCTCTCTCTCCCTGGCTTTCCCTCTCCCTCTCTATTTTTTTCTCTCTCTGTCTGTCTCTCTGTTCCTTACCCTCACCCTTCAGTCTGTCTCTCCGTCTCTGTCTCTCTCCTACTTTCTCTCTCT
>JANJGN010002548.1:0-67517 GCA_026770705.1 Isurus oxyrinchus
GTTTCGGCGTGCGGGAGAGCGTTTGGACGTGCGGGAGAGCGTTTGGGCGTGCGGGAGAGTGTTTGAGCGTGCGGGAGAGTGTTTGGGCGTGTGGAAAAGTGTTTGAGCGTGCAGGAGAGTGTTTGGGCGTGCGGAAAAGAGTTTGGGCGTGCGGGAGAGTGTTTGGGCGCGCGGGAGAGCGTTTGGGCGAGCCGGAGACGGTTTGAGCGTGCGAGAGGGGGTTTGGGCGTGCGGCAGAGTGTTTGAACGTGTGGCAGAGTGTTTGGGCGTGCGGGGTGAGCGTTTGGGCGTGCGGGTGAGCGTTTGGGCGTGCGGGAGAGTGTTTGGGCGTGCGGGAGAGCGTTTGGGCGTGCGGGAGATCGTTTGGGCGTGCGTTAAGGGTCTTTGGGTGTGCGGGAGAGCGTTCGGCCGTGCGGGAGAGCGTTCGGCCGTGCGGGAGAGTGTTTGGGCGTGCAGGAGAGCGTTTGGGCGTGCGGGAGAGCGTTTGGGCGTGCGGGAGAATGTTTGAGCGGGCGAGAGGGGGTTTGGGCGGGCGGGAGAGAATGCGTGCAAGAGAGGGTTTGAGCGTGCGGCAGAGTGTTTGAACGTGTGGCAGAGTGTTTGAACGTGTGGCAGAGTGTTTGAACGTGTGGCAGAGTGTTTGAGCGTGCGGCAGAGTGTTTGAACGTGTGGCAGAGTGTTTGAGCGTGCGGGAGAGCGTTTGGGCGTGCGGGAGAGGGTTTGGGTGTGCGGGAGAGGGTTTGGGTGTGCGGGAGATAGTGCATGCGGGAGAGTGTTTGGGCGTGCGGGAGAGTGTTTGGGCGTGCGGGAGAGCGTTTGGGCGTGCGGGAGAGCGTTTGGGCGTGCGGGAGAGCGTTTGGGCGTGCGGGAGAGCGTTTGGGCGTGCGGGGAGAGCGTTCGGCCGTGCGGGAGAGTGTTTGGGCGTGCGAGAGGGGGTTTGGGCGGGCAGGAGAGCGTTTGGGCGTGCGAGAGAATGTTTGAGCGTGCGAGAGGGAGTTTGGGCGGGCGGGAGAGAATGCGTGCAAGAGAGGATTTGAGCGTGCGGCAGAGTGTTTGAACGTGTGGCAGAGTGTTTGAACGTGTGGCAGAGTGTTTGAACGTGTGGCAGAGTGTTTGAGCGTGCGGCAGAGTGTTTGAACGTGTGGCAGAGTGTTTGAACGTGTGGCAGAGTGTTTGAACGTGTGGCAGAGTGTTTGAGCGTGCGGCAGAGTGTTTGAACGTGTGGCAGAGTGTTTGAGCGTGCGGGAGAGCGTTTGGGCGTGCGGGAGAGGGTTTGGGTGTGCGGGAGATAGTGCATGCGGGAGAGTGTTTGGGCGTGCGGGAGAGCGTTTGGGCGTGCGGGAGAGCGTTTGGGCGTGCGGGAGAGCGTTTGGGCGTGCGGGAGAGCGTTTGGGCGTGCGGGAGAGCGTTTGGGCGTGCGGGAGAGCGGTTTGGGCGTGCGGGGAGAGCGTTCGGGCGTGCGGGAGAGCGTTCGGCCGTGCGGGAGAGTGTTTGGGCGTGCGAGAGGGGGTTTGGGCGGGCAGGAGAGCGTTTGGGCGTGCGAGAGAATGTTTGAGCGTGCGAGAGGGAGTTTGGGCGGGCGGGAGAGAATGCGTGCAAGAGAGGATTTGAGCGTGCGGCAGAGTGTTTGAACGTGTGGCAGAGTGTTTGAACGTGTGGCAGAGTGTTTGAGCGTGCGGGGAGAGCGTTTGGGCGTGCGGGAGAGGGTTTGGGTGTGCGGGAGATAGTGCATGCGGGAGAGTGTTTGGGCGTGCGGGAGAGTGTTTGGGCGTGCGGGAGAGTGTTTGGGCGTGCGGGAGAGTGTTTGGGCGTGCGAGAGAGTGTTTGGGCGTGCGAGGGAGTGTTTGGGCGTGCGAGAGAGTGTTTGGGCGTGCAGGAGAGAGTGCGTGCGGGAGAGTGTTTGGGCGTGCGGGAGAGTAAGCGTGCGGGGAGAGCGTTTGGGCGTGCGGGAGAGCGTTGGGCGTGCGGGAGAAAAAGCGTGCGGGAGAGCGTTCGGCCGTGCGGGAGAGCGTTCGGCCGTGCGGGAGAGCGTTTGGGCGTGCGGGAAAGCGTTTGGGCGTGCGGGAGAGTGAGCGTGCGGGGAAAGCGTTTGAGCATGCGGGAGAGAGTTTGGCCATGCGGGAGAGCGTTCTGCCGTGCGAGAGACAGTTTGGGCGTGCGGGAGAGTGTTTGGGCGTGCGGGAGAAAATGCATGCGGGGAGAGCGTTTGAGCGTGCAGTAGAGCGTTTGGGCGTGCAGTAGAGCGTTTGGGCGTGCAGTAGAGCGTTTGGGCGTGCGGGAGAAAATGCGTGCGGGAGAGAGTTTGGGCATGTGGGAGAGCGTTCGGGCGTGCGGGAGAGCGTTCGGGCGTGCGGGAGAGCGTTCGAGCGTGCGGGAGAGTGTTCGAGCGTGCGGGAGAGTGAGCGTGCGGGGGTGTGAGCGTGCGGAAAAGTGTTTGGGCGTGCGGGAGAGCGTTCGGGCGTGCGGGAGAGCGTTCGGGCGTGCGGCAGAGTGTTTGAACGTGTGGCAGAGTGTTTGAACGTGTGGCAGAGTGTTTGAGCGTGCGGCAGAGTGTTTGAACGTGTGGCAGAGTGTTTGGGCGTGCGGGAGAGGGTTTGGGTGTGCGGGAGAGGGTTTGGGTGTGCGGGGGATAGTGCATGCGGGAGAGTGTTTGAGTGTGCGGGAGAGTGTTTGGGCGTGCGAGAGAGTGTTTGGGCGTGCGGGAGAGTGTTTGGGCGTGCGGGAGAGCGTTTGGGCGTGCGGGGAGAGCGTTTGGGCGTGCGGGAGAGTGTTTGGGCGTGCAGGAGAGCTTTTCGGCGTGCGGGAGAGAATGCGTGCGGGAGAGCGTTTGGGCGTGCGTTAAGAGTCTTTGGGTGTGCGGGAGAGCGTTCGGCCGTGCAGGAGAGCGTTTGGGCGTGCGGGAGAGCGTTCGGGCGTGCGGGAGAGCGTTCGGCCGTGCGGGAGAGCGTTCGGCCGTGCGGAGAGCGTTCGGCCGTGCGGGAGAGCGTTTGGGCGTGCGGGAGAGCGTTTGGGCGTGCGGGAGAGCGTTTGGGCGTGCGGGAGAGCGTTTGGGCGAGCCGGAGACGGTTTGAGCGTGCGAGAGAGGGTTTGGGCGTGCGAGAGAGTGTTTGGGCGTGCGGGAGAGTGTTTGGGCGTGCGGGAGAGTGTTTGGGCGTGCGGGAGAGCGTTTGGGCGAGCCGGAGACGGTTTGAGCGTGCGAGAGAGGGTTTGGGCGTGCGAGAGAGTGTTTGGGCGTGCGGGAGAGTGTTTGGGCGTGCGGGAGAGCGTTTGGGCGTGCGGGAAGAGCGTTTGGGCGTGCGGGAGAGCGTTTGGGCGTGCGGGAGAGCGTTTGGGCGTGCGGGGAGAGCGTTTGGGCGTGCGGGAGAGCGTTTGGGCGTGCGGGAGAGCGTTTGGGCGTGCGGGAGAGTGTTTGGGCGTGCGGGAGACCGTTTGGGCGTGCGGGAGAGCGTTTGGGCGTGCGGGAGAGCGTTTGGGCGTGCGGGAGAGCGTTTGGGCGTGCGGGAGAGCGTTCGGCCCGTGCGGGAGAGTGTTTGGGCGTGCGAGAGGGGGTTTGGGCGGGCGGGAGAGCGTTTGGGCGTGCGGGAGAATGTTTGAGCGTGCGAGAGGGAGTTTTGGGCGGGCGGGAGAGAATGCGTGCAAGAGAGGATTTGAGCGTGCGGCAGAGTGTTTGAACGTGTGGCAGAGTGTTTGAACGTGTGGCAGAGTGTTTGAGCGTGCGGGAGAGCGTTTGGGCGTGCGGGAGAGGGTTTGGGTGTGCGGGAGATAGTGCATGCGGGAGAGTGTTTGGGCGTGCGGGAGAGTGTTTGGGCGTGCGGGAGAGTGTTTGGGCGTGCGAGAGAGTGTTTGGGCGTGCGAGAGAGTGTTTGGGCGTGCGAGAGAGTGTTTGGGCGTGCGAGAGAGTGTTTGGGCGTGCAGGAGAGAGTGCGTGCGGGAGAGTGTTTGGGCGGGCGGGAGAGCGTTTGGGCGTGCGGGAGAGCGTTTGGGCATGCGGGAGAGCGAGCGTGCGGGAAAGTGTTTGAGCATGCGGGAGAGAGTTTGGCCGTGCGGGAGAGCGTTCTGCCGTGCGAGAGACAGTTTGGCGTGCGGGAGAGCGTTCGGCCATGCGGGAGAGCGTTCGGCCGTGCGGGAGAGCGTTCGGCCGTGCGGGAGAGCGTTCGGGCGTGCGGCAGAGCGTTCGGGCGTGCGGGAGAGAGTTTGGGCGTGCGGGAGTGTGTTCGGGCGTGCGGGAGTGCGTTCGGCCGTGCGGGAGAGCGTTCGGCCGTGCGGGAGAGCGTTCGGCCGTGCGGGAGAGTGTTTGGGCGTGCGGGAGAAAATGCGTGCGGGAGAGCGTTTGGGTGTGCGGGAGAGCGTTTGAGCGTGCGGGAGAGCGTTTGAGCGTGCGGGAAAGCGTTTGAGCATGCGGGAGAGAGTTTGGCCGTGCGGGAGAGCGTTCTGCCGTGCGAGAGACAGTTTGGCGTGCGGGAGAGCGTTCGGCCGTGCGGGAGAGCGTTCGGCCGTGCGGGAGAGCGTTCGGCCGTGCGGGAGAGCGTTCGGCCGTGCGGGAGAGCGTTCGGCCGTGCGGGAGAGCGTTCGGCCGTGCGGGAGAGCGTTCGGCCGTGCGGGAGAGCGTTCGGCCGTGCGGCAGAGCGTTTGGGCGTGCGGCAGAGCGTTTGGGCGTGCGGCAGAGCGTTTGGGCGTGCGGCAGAGCGTTTGGGCGTGCGGGAGAAAATGCGTGCGGGAGAGAGTTTGGGCGTGCGGGAGTGTGTTCGGGCGTGCGGGAGTGCGTTCGGCCGTGCGGGAGAGCGTTCGGCCGTGCGGGAGAGCGTTCGGCAGTGCGGGAGAGCGTTCGGCCGTGCGGGGAGAGCGTTCGGCCGTGCGAGAGACAGTTTGGGCGTGCGGGAGAAAATGAGTGCGGGGAGAGCGTTTGGGTGTGCGGGAGAGCGTTTGGGCGTGCGGGAGAGCGTTCGGCTGTGCGGGAGAGCGCTTGGGCGTGCGGGAGAGCGTTTGGGCGTGCGGGAGAAAATGCGTGCGGGAGAGAGTTTGGGCGTGCGGGAGTGTGTTCGGGCGTGCGGGAGTGCGTTCGGCCGTGCGGGAGAGCGTTCGGCCGTGCGGGAGAGCGTTCGGCCGTGCGGGAGAGTGTTCGGCCGTGCGGGAGAGTGTTTGGGCGTGCGGGAGAAAATGCGTGCGGGAGAGCGTTTGGGTGTGCGGGAGAGCGTTTGAGCGTGCGGAGAACGTTTGAGCGTGCGGGAGAGTGTTTGGACGTGCGGGAGAGGGTTTGGGTGTGCGGGAGAGAGTGCGTGCGGGAGAGCGTTTGGGCGTGCGTTAAGAGTGTTTGAGCGTGCGGGAGTGTGTTTGAGCGTGCGGGAGAGCGTTTCGGCGTGCGAGAGAGCGTTTCGGCGTGCGAGAGAGCGTTTCGGCGTGCGAGAGAGCGTTTCGGCGTGCGAGAGAGCGTTTCGGCGTGCGGGAGAGCGTTTGGACGTGCGGGAGAGCGTTTGGGCGTGCGGGAGAGTGTTTGAGCGTGCGGGAGAGTGTTTGGGCGTGTGGAAAAGTGTTTGAGCGTGCAGGAGAGTGTTTGGGCGTGCGGAAAAGAGTTTGGGCGTGCGGGAGAGTGTTTGGGCGCGCGGGGAGAGCGTTTGGGCGAGCCGGAGACGGTTTGAGCGTGCGAGAGGGGGTTTGGGCGTGCGGCAGAGTGTTTGAACGTGTGGCAGAGTGTTTGGGCGTGCGGGTGAGCGTTTGGGCGTGCGGGTGAGCGTTTGGGCGTGCGGGAGAGTGTTTGGGCGTGCGGGAGAGCGTTTGGGCGTGCGGGAGATCGTTTGGGCGTGCGTTAAGGGTCTTTGGGTGTGCGGGAGAGCGTTCGGCCGTGCGGGAGAGCGTTCGGCCGTGCGGGAGAGTGTTTGGGCGTGCAGGAGAGCGTTTGGGCGTGCGGGAGAGCGTTTGGGCGTGCGGGAGAATGTTTGAGCGGGCGAGAGGGGGTTTGGGCGGGCGGGAGAGAATGCGTGCAAGAGAGGGTTTGAGCGTGCGGCAGAGTGTTTGAACGTGTGGCAGAGTGTTTGAACGTGTGGCAGAGTGTTTGAACGTGTGGCAGAGTGTTTGAGCGTGCGGCAGAGTGTTTGAACGTGTGGCAGAGTGTTTGAGCGTGCGGGAGAGCGTTTGGGCGTGCGGGAGAGGGTTTGGGTGTGCGGGAGAGGGTTTGGGTGTGCGGGAGATAGTGCATGCGGGAGAGTGTTTGGGCGTGCGGGAGAGTGTTTGGGCGTGCGGGAGAGCGTTTGGGCGTGCGGGAGAGCGTTTGGGCGTGCGGGAGAGCGTTTGGGCGTGCGGGAGAGCGTTTGGGCGTGCGGGAGAGCGTTTGGGCGTGCGGGAGAGCGTTCGGCCGTGCGGGAGAGTGTTTGGGCGTGCGAGAGGGGGTTTGGGCGGGCAGGAGAGCGTTTGGGCGTGCGAGAGAATGTTTGAGCGTGCGAGAGGGAGTTTGGGCGGGCGGGAGAGAATGCGTGCAAGAGAGGATTTGAGCGTGCGGCAGAGTGTTTGAACGTGTGGCAGAGTGTTTGAACGTGTGGCAGAGTGTTTGAGCGTGCGGGAGAGCGTTTGGGCGTGCGGGAGAGGGTTTGGGTGTGCGGGAGATAGTGCATGCGGGAGAGTGTTTGAGTGTACGGGAGAGTGTTTGGGCGTGCGGGAGAGTGTTTGGGCGTGCGGGAGAGTGTTTGGGCGTGCGGGAGAGTGTTTGGGCGTGCGAGAGAGTGTTTGGGCGTGCGAGAGAGTGTTTGGGCGTGCGAGAGAGTGTTTGGGCGTGCAGGAGAGAGTGCGTGCGGGAGAGTGTTTGGGCGTGCGGGAGAGTAAGCGTGCGGGAGAGCGTTTGGGCGTGCGGGAGAGCGTTTGGGCGTGCGGGAGAAAAAGCGTGCGGGAGAGCGTTCGGCCGTGCGGGAGAGCGTTCGGCCGTGCGGGAGAGCGTTCGGGCGTGCGGGAGAGTGAGCGTGCGGGAAAGTGTTTGAGCATGCGGGAGAGAGTTTGGCCGTGCAGGAGAGCGTTCTGCCGTGCGAGAGACAGTTTGGGCGTGCGGGAGAGTGTTTGGGCGTGCGGGAGAAAATGCATGCGGGAGAGCGTTTGAGCGTGCAGTAGAGCGTTTGGGCGTGCAGTAGAGCGTTTGGGCGTGCAGTAGAGCGTTTGGGCGTGCGGGAGAAAATGCGTGCGGGAGAGAGTTTGGGCATGTGGGAGAGCGTTCGGGCGTGCGGGAGAGCGTTCGGGCGTGCGGGAGAGCGTTCGAGCGTGCGGGAGAGTGTTCGAGCGTGCGGGAGAGTGAGCGTGCGGGGGTGTGAGCGTGCGGAAAAGTGTTTGGGCGTGCGGGAGAGCGTTCGGGCGTGCGGGAGAGCGTTCGGGCGTGCGGCAGAGTGTTTGAACGTGTGGCAGAGTGTTTGAACGTGTGGCAGAGTGTTTGAGCGTGCGGCAGAGTGTTTGAACGTGTGGCAGAGTGTTTGGGCGTGCGGGAGAGGGTTTGGGTGTGCGGGAGAGGGTTTGGGTGTGCGGGAGATAGTGCATGCGGGAGAGTGTTTGAGTGTGCGGGAGAGTGTTTGGGCGTGCGGGAGAATGTTTGAGCATGTGGGAGAGGGTTTGGGCGTGCGGGAGAGCGTTTGGGCGTGCGGGAGAGCATTCGGCCGTGCGGGAGAGCGTTTGGGCGTGCGGGAGAGCGTTTGGGCGTGCGGGAGAGCGTTTGGGCGTGCGGGAGAGCGTTTGGGCGAGCCGGAGACGGTTTGAGCGTGCGAGAGAGGGTTTGGGCGTGCGAGAGAGGGTTTGGGCGTGCGGGAGAGTGTTTGGGCGTGCGGGAGAGTGTTTGGGCGTGCGGGAGAGCGTTTGGGCGAGCCGGAGACGGTTTGAGCGTGCGAGAGAGGGTTTGGGCGTGCGAGAGAGTGTTTGGGCGTGCGGGAGAGCGTTTGGGCGTGCGGGAGAGCGTTTGGGCGTGCGGGAGAGCGTTTGGGCGTGCGGGAGAGCGTTTGGGCGTGCGGGAGAGCGTTTGGGCGTGCGGGAGAGCGTTTGGGCGTGCGGGAGAGTGTTTGGGCGTGCGGGAGAGCGTTTGGGCGTGCGGGAGAGTGTTTGGGCGTGCGGGAGAGCGTTTGGGCGTGCGGGAGAGTGTTTGGGCGTGCGGGAGACCGTTTGGGCGTGCGGGAGAGCGTTTGGGCGTGCGGGAGAGCGTTTGGGCGTGCGGGAGAGCGTTTGGGCGTGCGGGAGAGCGTTCGGCCGTGCGGGAGAGTGTTTGGGCGTGCGAGAGGGGGTTTGGGCGGGCGGGAGAGCGTTTGGGCGTGCGGGAGAATGTTTGAGCGTGCGAGAGGGAGTTTGGGCGGGCGGGAGAGAATGCGTGCAAGAGAGGATTTGAGCGTGCGGCAGAGTGTTTGAACGTGTGGCAGAGTGTTTGAACGTGTGGCAGAGTGTTTGAGCGTGCGGGAGAGCGTTTGGGCGTGCGGGAGAGGGTTTGGGTGTGCGGGAGATAGTGCATGCGGGAGAGTGTTTGGGCGTGCGGGAGAGTGTTTGGGCGTGCGGGAGAGTGTTTGGGCGTGCGAGAGAGTGTTTGAGCGTGCGAGAGAGTGTTTGGGCGTGCGAGAGAGTGTTTGGGCGTGCGAGAGAGTGTTTGGGCGTGCAGGAGAGAGTGCGTGCGGGAGAGTGTTTGGGCGTGCGGGAGAGCGTTTGGGCGTGCGAGAGGGGGTTTGGGCGGGCGGGAGAGCGTTTGGGCGTGCGGGAGAATGTTTGAGCGTGCGAGAGGGAGTTTGGGCGGGCGGGAGAGAATGCGTGCAAGAGAGGATTTGAGCATGCGGCAGAGTGTTTGAACGTGTGGCAGAGTGTTTGAACGTGTGGCAGAGTGTTTGAGCGTGCGGGAGAGGGTTTGGGCGTGCGGGAGAGGGTTTGGGCGTGCGGGAGAGGGTTTGGGCGTGCGGGAGAGGGTTTGGGTGTGCGGGAGATAGTGCATGCGGGAGAGTGTTTGAGTGTACGGGAGAGTGTTTGGGCGTGCGGGAGAGTGGGCGTGCGGGAGAGTGTTTGGGCGTGCGAGAGAGTGTTTGGGCGTGCGAGAGAGTGTTTGGGCGTGCGAGAGAGTGTTTGGGCGTGCAGGAGAGAGTGCGTGCGGGAGAGTGTTTGGGCGTGCGGGAGAGTAAGCGTGCGGGAGAGCGTTTGGGCGTGCGGGAGAGCGTTTGGGCGTGCGGGAGAAAAAGCGTGCGGGAGAGCGTTCGGCCGTGCGGGAGAGCGTTCGGCCGTGCGGGAGAGCGTTCGGCCGTGCGGGGAGAGCGTTTGGGCGTGCGGGAGAAAACGCGTGCGGGAAAGTGTTTGAGCATGCGGGAGAGAGTTTGGCCGTGCGGGAGAGCGTTCTGCCGTGCGAGAGACAGTTTGGGCGTGCGGGAGAGTGTTTGGGCGTGCGGGAGAAAATGCATGCGGGAGAGCGTTTGAGCGTGCAGTAGAGCGTTTGGGCGTGCAGTAGAGCGTTTGGGCGTGCAGTAGAGCGTTTGGGCGTGCGGGAGAAAATGCGTGCGGGAGAGAGTTTGGGCATGTGGGAGAGCGTTCGGGCGTGCGGGAGAGCGTTCGGGCGTGCGGGAGAGCGTTCGAGCGTGCGGGAGAGTGAGCGTGCGGGGGTGTGAGCGTGCGGAAAAGTGTTTGGGCGTGCGGGAGAGCGTTCGGGCGTGCGGGAGAGCGTTCGGGCGTGCGGCAGAGTGTTTGAACGTGTGGCAGAGTGTTTGAACGTGTGGCAGAGTGTTTGAGCGTGCGGCAGAGTGTTTGAACGTGTGGCAGAGTGTTTGAGCGTGCGGGAGAGCGTTTGGGCGTGCGGGAGAGGGTTTGGGTGTGCGGGAGAGGGTTTGGGTGTGCGGGAGATAGTGCATGCGGGAGAGTGTTTGAGTGTGCGGGAGAGTGTTTGAGTGTGCGGGAGAGTGTTTGGGCGTGCGGGAGAGTGTTTGGGCGTGCGGGAGAGCGTTTGGGCGTGCGGGAGAGCGTTTGGGCGTGCGGGAGAGCGTTTGGGCGTGCGGGAGAGCGTTTGGGCGTGCAGGAGAGCTTTTCGGCGTGCGGGAGAGAATGCGTGCGGGAGAGCGTTTGGGCGTGCGTTAAGAGTCTTTGGGTGTGCGGGAGAGCGTTCGGCCGTGCGGGAGAGCGTTTGGGCGTGCGGGAGAGCGTTCGGCCGTGCGGGAGAGCGTTTGGGCGTGCGGGAGAGCGTTCGGGCGTGCGGGAGAGCGTTTGGGCGAGCCGGAGACGGTTTGAGCGTGCGAGAGAGGGTTTGGGCGTGCGAGAGAGTGTTTGGGCGTGCGGGAGAGTGTTTGGGCGTGCGGGAGAGTGTTTGGGCGTGCGGGAGAGTGTTTGGGCGTGCGGGAGAGCGTTTGGGCGCGCCGGAGAGCATTTGGACAAGCCGGAGACGGTTTGAGCGTGCGAGAGAGGGTTTGTGCGTGCGGGAGAGCGTTTGGGCATGCGGGAGAGAGTGCATGCGGGAGAGTGTTTGGGCGTGCGGGAGAGTGTTTAGGCGTGCGAGAGAGTGTTTGGGCGTGCGAGAGAGTGTTTGGGCGTGCGAGAGAGTGTTTGGGCGTGCGAGAGAGTGTTTGGGCGTGCAGGAGAGAGTGCGTGCGGGAGAGTGTTTGGGCGTGCGGGAGAGTAAGCGTGCGGGAGAGCGTTTGGGCGTGCGGGAGAGCGTTTGGGCGAGCGTGAGAGTTTTTGGGCGTGCGGGAGAGCGTTTGGGCGTGCGGGAGAGCGTTTGGGCGTGCGGGGAGAGCGTTTGGGCGAGCGGGAGAGCGATTTTGCGTGCGGAAAAGTGTTTGAGCGTGCGGGAGAGCGTTTGGGCGTGCGGGAGAGTGAGCGTGCGGGAGAGTGTTTGGGCGTGCGGGAGAGTGTTTGGGCGTGCGGGAGAGTGAGCGTGCGGGAGAGTGTTTGGGCGTGCGGGAGAGTGTTTGGGCGTGCGGAAGAGCGTTTGAGCGTGCGGCAGAGCGTTTGGCCGGGCGGGAGAGCGCTTGGGCGGGGCGGGAGAGCGCTTGGGCGGGCGGGAGAGCGCTTGGGCGGGCGGCAGAACGTTTGGGCGGGCGGCAGAGCGCTTGGGCGGGCGGCAGAGCGCTTGGGCGGGCGGGAGAGCGTTCGGCCGTGCGGGAGAGCGTTTGGGCGTGCGGGAGAGCGTTTGGGCGTGCGGGAGAGCGTTTGGGCGTGCGGGACAACGTTT
Source organism: Isurus oxyrinchus (assembly GCA_026770705.1). NCBI lineage: Eukaryota > Metazoa > Chordata > Chondrichthyes > Lamniformes > Lamnidae > Isurus > Isurus oxyrinchus. Next base: position 11,144 of record JANJGN010002548.1, read on the forward strand.
GGGCGTGCGGGACAACGTTTGGGCGTGCGGGAGAAAATGCGTGCGGGAGAGCGTTTGGGCGTGCGGGAGTGTGATCGGCCGTGCGGGAGAGCGCTCGGCCGTGCGGGAGAGCGTTCGGCCGTGCGGGAGACAGTTCGGCCGTGCGGGAGAGTGTTTGGGCGTGCGGGAGAAAATGCGTGCGGGAGAGTGTTTGGGCGTGCGGGAGAGCGTTTGGGCGTGCGGGAGAGCGTTCGGCCGTGCGGGAGACAGTTTGGGCGTGCGGGAGAGCGTTCGGCCGTGCGGGAGAGCGTTCGGCCGTGCGGGAGAGCGTTCGGCCGTGCGGGAGAGCGTTTGGGCGTGCGGCAGAGCGTTTGGGCGTGCGGCAGAGCGTTTGGGCGTGCGGGAGAAAATGCGTGCGGGAGAGAGTTTGGGCGTGCGGGAGTGCGTTCGGCCGTGCGGGAGAGCGTTCGGCCGTGCGGGAGAGCGTTTGGGCGTGCGGGAGAGCGTTTGGGCTTGCGGGGGAGCGTTTGGGCGTGCGGGAGAGCGTTTGGGTGTGCGGGAGAGCGTTTGGGCGTGCGGGAGAGCGTTTGGGCGGGCGGGAGAGCGTTCGAGCGTGCGGGAGAGTGAGCGTGCGGGGGTGTGAGCGTGCGGAAAAGTGTTTGGGCGTGCGGGAGAGCGTTCGGGCGTGCGGGAGAGCGTTCGGGCGTGCGGCAGAGTGTTTGAACGTGTGGCAGAGTGTTTGAACGTGTGGCAGAGTGTTTGAGCGTGCGGCAGAGTGTTTGAACGTGTGGCAGAGTGTTTGAGCGTGCGGGAGAGCGTTTGGGCGTGCGGGAGAGGGTTTGGGTGTGCGGGAGAGGGTTTGGGTGTGCGGGAGATAGTGCATGCGGGAGAGTGTTTGAGTGTGCGGGAGAGTGTTTGAGTGTGCGGGAGAGTGTTTGGGCGTGCGGGAGAGTGTTTGGGCGTGCGGGAGAGCGTTTGGGCGTGCGGGGAGAGCGTTTGGGCGTGCGGGAGAGCGTTTGGGCGTGCGGGAGAGCGTTTGGGCGTGCAGGAGAGCTTTTCGGCGTGCGGGAGAGAATGCGTGCGGGAGAGCGTTTGGGCGTGCGTTAAGAGTCTTTGGGTGTGCGGGAGAGCGTTCGGCCGTGCGGGAGAGCGTTTGGGCGTGCGGGAGAGCGTTCGGCCGTGCGGGAGAGCGTTTGGGCGTGCGGGAGAGCGTTCGGGCGTGCGGGAGAGCGTTTGGGCGAGCCGGAGACGGTTTGAGCGTGCGAGAGAGGGTTTGGGCGTGCGAGAGAGTGTTTGGGCGTGCGGGAGAGTGTTTGGGCGTGCGGGAGAGTGTTTGGGCGTGCGGGAGAGTGTTTGGGCGTGCGGGAGAGCGTTTGGGCGCGCCGGAGAGCGTTTGGACAAGCCGGAGACGGTTTGAGCGTGCGAGAGAGGGTTTGTGCGTGCGGGAGAGCGTTTGGGCATGCGGGAGAGAGTGCATGCGGGAGAGTGTTTGGGCGTGCGGGAGAGTGTTTAGGCGTGCGAGAGAGTGTTTGGGCGTGCGAGAGAGTGTTTGGGCGTGCGAGAGAGTGTTTGGGCGTGCGAGAGAGTGTTTGGGCGTGCGAGAGAGTGTTTGGGCGTGCAGGAGAGAGTGCGTGCGGGAGAGTGTTTGGGCGTGCGGGAGAGTAAGCGTGCGGGAGAGCGTTTGGGCGTGCGGGAGAGCGTTTGGGCGAGCGTGAGAGTTTTTGGGCGTGCGGGAGAGCGTTTGGGCGTGCGGGAGAGCGTTTGGGCGTGCGGGAGAGCGTTTGGGCGAGCGGGAGAGCGATTTTGCGTGCGGAAAAGTGTTTGAGCGTGCGGGAGAGCGTTTGGGCGTGCGGGAGAGTGAGCGTGCGGGAGAGTGTTTGGGCGTGCGGGAGAGTGTTTGGGCGTGCGGGAGAGTGAGCGTGCGGGAGAGTGTTTGGGCGTGCGGGAGAGTGTTTGGGCGTGCGGAAGAGCGTTTGAGCGTGCGGCAGAGCGTTTGGCCGGGCGGGGAGAGCGCTTGGGCGGGCGGGAGAGCGCTTGGGCGGGCGGGAGAGCGCTTGGGCGGGCGGCAGAACGTTTGGGCGGGCGGCAGAGCGCTTGGGCGGGGCGGGAGAGCGCTTGGGCGGGCGGGAGAGCGTTCGGCCGTGCGGGAGAGCGTTCGGGCGTGCGGGAGAGCGTTTGGGCGTGCGGGAGAGCGTTTGGGCGTGCGGGACAACGTTTGGGCGTGCGGGACAACGTTTGGGCGTGCGGGAGAAAATGCGTGCGGGAGAGCGTTTGGGCGTGCGGGAGTGTGATCGGCCGTGCGGGAGAGCGCTCGGCCGTGCGGGAGAGCGTTCGGCCGTGCGGGAGACAGTTCGGCCGTGCGGGAGAGTGTTTGGGCGTGCGGGAGAAAATGCGTGCGGGAGAGTGTTTGGGCGTGCGGGAGAGCGTTTGGGCGTGCGGGGAGAGCGTTCGGCCGTGCGGGAGACAGTTTGGGCGTGCGGGAGAGCGTTCGGCCGTGCGGGAGAGCGTTCGGCCGTGCGGGAGAGCGTTCGGCCGTGCGGGAGAGCGTTTGGGCGTGCGGCAGAGCGTTTGGGCGTGCGGCAGAGCGTTTGGGCGTGCGGGAGAAAATGCGTGCGGGAGAGAGTTTGGGCGTGCGGGAGTGCGTTCGGCCGTGCGGGAGAGCGTTCGGCCGTGCGGGAGAGCGTTTGGGCGTGCGGGAGAGCGTTTGGGCTTGCGGGGGAGCGTTTGGGCGTGCGGGAGAGCGTTTGGGTGTGCGGGAGAGCGTTTGGGCGTGCGGGAGAGCGTTTGGGCGGGCGGGAGAGCGTTTGCGCTTGCGGGAGAGCGTTTGGGCGTGCGGGGGAGCGTTTGGGCGTGAGTGAGAGCGTTTGGGCGTGCGGGAGAGCGTTTGGGCGTGCGGGAGAGCGTTTGAGCGTGCGGGAGAGCGTTTGGGCGTGCGGGAGAGCGTTTGGGCGGGCGGGAGAGCGTTTGGGCTTGCGGGAGAGCGTTTGGGCGTGCGGGGGAGCGTTTGGACGTGAGTGAGAGCGTTTGAGCGTGCGGGAGAGCGTTTGGGAATGGAAGAGAGCGTTTGGGCATGCGGGAGAGTGCTTGGGCATGCAGGAGAGAGTGCGTGCGGGAGAGCGTTTGACCGTGCGGTGAGAGTGCATGCGGGAGAGTGTTTGGGAATGGAAGAGAGTGTTTGGGCATGCGAGAGAGCGTTTGGGCGCGCGGAGAGATTTCCGGCGTGCGGGAGAGCGTTTGAGCGTGCGGGAGAGCGTTTGGGCGTGCCGGAGAGCGTTTGGGCGTGCCGGAGAGCGTTTGGGCGTGCCGGAGAGCGTTTGGGCGTGCCGGAGAGCGTTTGGGCGTGCCGGAGAGAGTGCGTGCGGGAGTGTGTTTGGGCGTGCCGGAGAGAGTGCGTGCGGGAGAGTGTTTGGGCGTGCGGGTGAGTGTTTGTGTGTGCGGGCGAGCGTTTGGGCGTGCGGGAGAGCGTTTGGGTTGCGGGTGAGCGTTTGGGCGTGCGGGAGAGCGCTTGGGCGAGCGGGAGAGCGTTCGGCCGTGCGGGAGAGCGTTCGAGCGTGCGGGAGAGCGTTCGAGCGTGCGGCAGAGCGTTCGGGCGTGCGGCAGAGCGTTCGGGCGTGCGGCAGAGCGTTCGGGCGTGCGGCAGAGCGTTCGGGCGTGCGGCAGAGCGTTCGGGCGTGCGGGAGAAAATGCGTGCGGGGGAAAATGCGTGCGGGAGAGAGTTTGGGCGTGCGGGAGTGTGTTCGGGCGTGCGGGAGTGCGTTCGGCCGTGCGGGAGAGCGTTCGGCCGTGCGGGAGAGCGTTCGGCCGTGCGGGAGAGCGTTCGGCCGTGCGGGAGAGCGTTCGGCCGTGCGGGGAGAGCGTTTGGGGTGTGCGGGAGATCGTTTGGGGTGTGCGGGAGTGTGTTTGGGGCGTGCGGGAGAGCGTTTGGGCGTGCGGGAGAGTGTTTGGGCGTGTGGGAGTGTGTTTGGGCGTGTGGGAGAGCGTTTGGGCGTGCGGGAGAGGGTTTGGGTGTGCGGGAGATAGTGCGTGCGGGAGAGTGTTTGAGCGTGCGGGAGAGTGTTTGAGCGTGCGGGAGAGTGTTTGGGCGTGCGGGAGAGTGTTTGGGCGTGCGGGAGAGGGTTTGGGTGTGCGGGAGATAGTGCGTGCGGGAGAGTGTTTGAGCGTGCGGGAGAGTGTTTGAGCGTGCGGGAGAGCGTTTGGGCGTGCGGGAGAGCGTTTGGGCGTGCGGGAGAGCGTTTGGGCGTGCGGGAGAGCGTTTGGGCGTGCGGGAGAATGTTTGAGCGTGCGAGAGGGGGTTTGGGCGGGCGGGAGAGTGTTTGGGCGTGCGGGAGAGCGTTTGGGCGTGCGGGAGAGCGTTTGGGCGTGCGGGAGAGAATGCGTGCAGGAGAGCGTTTGGGCGTGCGTTAAGAGTCTTTGGGTGTGCGGGGAGAGCGTTCGGCCGTGCGGGAGAGGGTTTGGGCGTGCGAGAGAGGGTTTGTGCGTGCGGGAGAGCGTTTGGGCATGCGGGAGAGAGTGCATGCGGGAGAGTGATTGGGCGTGCGGGAGAGTGTTTAGGCGTGCGAGAGAGTGTTTGGGCGTGCGAGAGAGTGTTTGGGCGTGCGAGAGAGTGTTTGGGCGTGCGAGAGAGTGTTTGGGCGTGCGAGAGAGTGTTTGGGCGTGCGAGAGAGTGGGCGTGCAGGAGAGAGTGCGTGCGGGAGAGCGTTTGGGCGTGCGGGAGAGCGTTTGGGCGTGCGGGAGAACGTTTGGGCGTGCGGGAGAACGTTTGGGCGTGCGGGAGAACGTTTGGGCGTGCGGGAGAGCGTTTGGGCGTGCGGGAGAGCGTATGGGCGTGCGTTAAGAGTCTTTGGGTGTGCGGGAGAGCGTTCGGCCGTGCGGGAGAGTGTTTGGGCGTGCGGGAGAGCGTTTGGGCGTGCGGGAGAGCGTTTGGGCGTGCGGGAGAATGTTTGAGCGTGCGAGAGGGGGTTTGGGCGGGCGGGAGAGAATGCATGCGAGAGAGGGTTTGAGCATGCGGCAGAGTGTTTGAACGTGTGGCAGAGTGTTTGAACGTGTGGCAGAGTGTTTGAACGTGTGGCAGAGTGTTTGAACGTGCGGCAGAGTGTTTGAACGTGCGGCAGAGTGTTTGAACGTGTGGCAGAGTGTTTGAACGTGTGGCAGAGTGTTTGAACGTGTGGCAGAGTGTTTGAACGTGTGGCAGAGTGTTTGAACGTGCGAGAGAGGGTTTGAGCGTGCGGCAGAGTGTTTGAACGTGTGGCAGAGTGTTTGAGCGTGCGGTTAAGCGAATGGGCGTGCGGGAGAGGGTTTGGGTGTGCGGGAGATAGTGCGTGCAGGAGAGTGTTTGAGCGTGCGGGAGAGCGTTTGGGCGTGCGGGAGAGCGTTTGGGCGTGCGGGAGAGAGTTTGGCCATGCGGGAGAGCGTTCTGCCGTGCGAGAGACAGTTTGGGCGTGCGGGAGAGTGTTTGGGCGTGGGGGAGAAAATGCGTGCGGGAGAGCGTTTGGGTGTGCGGGAGAGCGTTTGGGCGTGCGGGAGAGCGTTTGGGGGTGCGGGAGAGTGTTTGGGCGTGCGGGGAGAGCGTTCGGGCGTGCGGGAGAGCGTTCGGGCGTGCGGGAGAGCGTTCGGGCGTGCGGGAGAGCGTTTGGGCGTGCGGGATAGTGTTTGGGCGTGCGGGAGAGAGTATGGGCGTGCGGGAGAGTGCTGGGTGTGCGGGAGATTGTTTGAGCGTGTGAAAGAGAGTTTGGGCGTGCGGCAGAGCGTTTGGGCGTGCGGCAGAGCGTTTGGGCGTGCTGGAGAGCGCTTGGGCGTGCGGGAGAGCGCTTGGGCGTGCGGGAGAGCGCTTGGGCATGCGGGAGAGTGAGCGTGCGGGAGTGTGAGCGTGCGGAAAAGTGTTTGGGCGAGCGGCAGAGTGTTTGTGCGTGCGGGAGAGTGAGCGTGCGGGAGTGTGTTTGAGCGTGCGGGATAGTGTTTGGGCGTGTGGGAGAGAGTATGGGCGTGCGGGAGAGTTTTTGGGTGTGCGGGAGATTGTTTGAGCGTGTGAAAGAGAGTTTGGGCGTGCGGGAGAGCGTTTGGGCGTGCGGGAGAGCGTTTGGGCGTGCGGGAGAGCGTTTGGGCGTGCGGGAGAGCGTTTGGGCGTGCGGGAGACCGCTTGGGCGAGCGGGAGAGCGCTTGGGCGAGCGGGAGAGCGTTTGGGCGAGCGGGAGAGCGTTTGGGCGTGCAGCAGAGCGTTTGGGCGTGCGGGAGAGAGTTTGGACGTGCGAGAGAGTGTTTGGACGTGCGAGATAGAGTGCGGGAGGGAGAGCGTTTGGACGTGCGGGAGAGTGTTTGGGCGTGCGTTAAGAGTGTTTGAGCGTGCGAGAGTGTGTTTGAGCGTGTGGGAGAGCGTTTCGGCGTGCGAGAGAGTGTTTGGGCGAGCGGGTGAGCGTTTGGGCGAGCGGGAGAGCGTTTGAGCGTGCAGGAGAGCGTTTGGGCGTGCGGGAGAGTGTTTGGGCGTGCGGGAGAGTGTTTGAGCGTGCGGGAGAGTGTTTGGGCGTGTGGAAAAGTGTTTGAGCATGCAGGAGAGTGTTTGGGCGTGTGGAAAAGAGTTTGGGCGTGCGGGAGAGTGGGCGTGCAGGAGAGCGTTTGGGTGTGCGGGGAGAGCGTTTGGGCGTGCGGGAGAGCGTTTGGGTGTGCGGGAGAGCGTTTGGGCGTGCGGGAGAGTGTTTGGGCGTGCGGGAGAGCGTTTGGGCGTGCGGGGGAGCGTTTGGACGTGAGTGAGAGCGTTTGAGCGTGCGGGAGAGCGTTTGGGAATGGAAGAGAGCGTTTGGGCATGCGGGAGAGTGCTTGGGCATGCAGGAGAGAGTGCGTGCGGGAGAGCGTTTGACCGTGCGGTGAGAGTGCATGCGGGAGAGTGTTTGGGAATGGAAGAGAGTGTTTGGGCATGCGAGAGAGCGTTTGGGCGCGCGGAGAGATTTCCGGCGTGCGGGGAGAGCGTTTGAGCGTGCGGGAGAGCGTTTGGGCGTGCCGGAGAGCGTTTGGGCGTGCCGGAGAGCGTTTGGGCGTGCCGGAGAGCGTTTGGGCGTGCCGGAGAGCGTTTGGGCGTGCCGGAGAGAGTGCGTGCGGGAGTGTGTTTGGGCGTGCCGGAGAGAGTGCGTGCGGGAGAGTGTTTGGGCGTGCGGGTGAGTGTTTGTGTGTGCGGGCGAGCGTTTGGGCGTGCGGGAGAGCGTTTGGGTTGCGGGTGAGCGTTTGGGCGTGCGGGAGAGCGCTTGGGCGAGCGGGAGAGCGTTCGGCCGTGCGGGAGAGCGTTCGAGCGTGCGGGAGAGAGTTTGGGCGTGCGGCAGAGCGTTCGGGCGTGCGGCAGAGCGTTCGGGCGTGCGGCAGAGCGTTCGGGCGTGCGGCAGAGCGTTCGGGCGTGCGGGAGAAAATGCGTGCGGGGGAAAATGCGTGCGGGAGAGAGTTTGGGCGTGCGGGAGTGTGTTTCGGGCGTGCGGGAGTGCGTTCGGCCGTGCGGGAGAGCGTTCGGCCGTGCGGGAGAGCGTTCGGCCGTGCGGGAGAGCGTTCGGCCGTGCGGGAGAGCGTTCGGCCGTGCGGGAGATCGTTTGGGGTGTGCGGGAGATCGTTTGGGGTGTGCGGGAGTGTGTTTGGGGCGTGCGGGAGAGCGTTTGGGCGTGCGGGAGAGTGTTTGGGCGTGTGGGAGTGTGTTTGGGCGTGTGGGAGAGCGTTTGGGCGTGCGGGAGAGGGTTTGGGTGTGCGGGAGATAGTGCGTGCGGGAGAGTGTTTGAGCGTGCGGGAGAGTGTTTGAGCGTGCGGGAGAGTGTTTGGGCGTGCGGGAGAGTGTTTGGGCGTGCGGGAGAGGGTTTGGGTGTGCGGGAGATAGTGCGTGCGGGAGAGTGTTTGAGCGTGCGGGAGAGTGTTTGAGCGTGCGGGAGAGCGTTTGGGCGTGCGGGGAGAGCGTTTGGGCGTGCGGGAGAGCGTTTGGGCGTGCGGGAGAGCGTTTGGGCGTGCGGGAGAATGTTTGAGCGTGCGAGAGGGGGTTTGGGCGGGCGGGAGAGTGTTTGGGCGTGCGGGAGAGCGTTTGGGCGTGCGGGAGAGCGTTTGGGCGTGCGGGAGAGAATGCGTGCAGGAGAGCGTTTGGGCGTGCGTTAAGAGTCTTTGGGTGTGCGGGAGAGCGTTCGGCCGTGCGGGAGAGGGTTTGGGCGTGCGAGAGAGGGTTTGTGCGTGCGGGGAGAGCGTTTGGGCATGCGGGAGAGAGTGCATGCGGGAGAGTGATTGGGCGTGCGGGAGAGTGTTTAGGCGTGCGAGAGAGTGTTTGGGCGTGCGAGAGAGTGTTTGGGCGTGCGAGAGAGTGTTTGGGCGTGCGAGAGAGTGTTTGGGCGTGCGAGAGAGTGTTTGGGCGTGCGAGAGAGTGGGCGTGCAGGAGAGCGTTTGGGCGTGCGGGAGAGCGTTTGGGCGTGCGGGGAGAACGTTTGGGCGTGCGGGAGAACGTTTGGGCGTGCGGGAGAACGTTTGGGCGTGCGGGAGAACGTTTGGGCGTGCGGGAGAGCGTTTGGGCGTGCGGGAGAGCGTATGGGCGTGCGTTAAGAGTCTTTGGGTGTGCGGGAGAGCGTTCGGCCGTGCGGGAGAGTGTTTGGGCGTGCGGGAGAGCGTTTGGGCGTGCGGGAGAGCGTTTGGGCGTGCGGGAGAATGTTTGAGCGTGCGAGAGGGGGTTTGGGCGGGCGGGAAAGAATGCATGCGAGAGAGGGTTTGAGCATGCGGCAGAGTGTTTGAACGTGTGGCAGAGTGTTTGAACGTGTGGCAGAGTGTTTGAACGTGTGGCAGAGTGTTTGAACGTGCGGCAGAGTGTTTGAACGTGCGGCAGAGTGTTTGAACGTGTGGCAGAGTGTTTGAACGTGTGGCAGAGTGTTTGAACGTGTGGCAGAGTGTTTGAACGTGTGGCAGAGTGTTTGAACGTGTGGCAGAGTGTTTGAACGTGCGAGAGAGGGTTTGAGCGTGCGGCAGAGTGTTTGAACGTGTGGCAGAGTGTTTGAGCGTGCGGTTAAGCGAATGGGCGTGCGGGAGAGGGTTTGGGTGTGCGGGAGATAGTGCGTGCAGGAGAGTGTTTGAGCGTGCGGGAGAGCGTTTGGGCGTGCGGGAGAGCGTTTGGGCGTGCGGGAGAGAGTTTGGCCATGCGGGGAGAGCGTTCTGCCGTGCGAGAGACAGTTTGGGTGTGCGGGAGAGCGTTTGGGCGTGCGGGAGAGCGTTTGGGGGTGCGGGAGAGTGTTTGGGCGTGCGGGAGAGCGTTCGGGCGTGCGGGAGAGCGTTCGGGCGTGCGGGAGAGCGTTCGGGCGTGCGGGAGAGCGTTTGGGCGTGCGGGATAGTGTTTGGGCGTGCGGGAGAGAGTATGGGCGTGCGGGAGAGTGCTGGGTGTGCGGGAGATTGTTTGAGCGTGTGAAAGAGAGTTTGGGCGTGCGGCAGAGCGTTTGGGCGTGCGGCAGAGCGTTTGGGCGTGCTGGAGAGCGCTTGGGCGTGCGGGAGAGCGCTTGGGCGTGCGGGAGAGCGCTTGGGCATGCGGGAGAGTGAGCGTGCGGGAGTGTGAGCGTGCGGAAAAGTGTTTGGGCGAGCGGCAGAGTGTTTGTGCGTGCGGGAGAGTGAGCGTGCGGGAGTGTGTTTGAGCGTGCGGGATAGTGTTTGGGCGTGTGGGAGAGAGTATGGGCGTGCGGGAGAGTTTTTGGGTGTGCGGGAGATTGTTTGAGCGTGTGAAAGAGAGTTTGGGCGTGCGGGAGAGCGTTTGGGCGTGCGGGAGAGCGTTTGGGCGTGCGGGAGAGCGTTTGGGCGTGCGGGGAGAGCGTTTGGGCGTGCGGGGAGACCGCTTGGGCGAGCGGGAGAGCGCTTGGGCGAGCGGGAGAGCGTGTTGGGCGAGCGGGGAGAGCGTTTGGGCGTGCAGCAGAGCGTTTGGGCGTGCGGGAGAGAGTTTGGACGTGCGAGAGAGTGTTTGGACGTGCGAGATAGAGTGCGGGAGGGAGAGCGTTTGGACGTGCGGGAGAGTGTTTGGGCGTGCGTTAAGAGTGTTTGAGCGTGCGAGAGTGTGTTTGAGCGTGTGGGAGAGCGTTTCGGCGTGCGAGAGAGTGTTTGGGCGAGCGGGTGAGCGTTTGGGCGAGCGGGAGAGCGTTTGAGCGTGCAGGAGAGCGTTTGGGCGTGCGGGAGAGTGTTTGGGCGTGCGGGAGAGTGTTTGAGCGTGCGGGAGAGTGTTTGGGCGTGTGGAAAAGTGTTTGAGCATGCAGGAGAGTGTTTGGGCGTGTGGAAAAGAGTTTGGGCGTGCGGGAGAGTGGGCGTGCAGGAGAGCGTTTGGGTGTGCGGGAGAGCGTTTGGGCGTGCGGGAGAGCGTTTGGGTGTGCGGGAGAGCGTTTGGGCGTGCGGGAGAGTGTTTGGGCGTGCGGGAGAGCGTTTGGGCGTGCGGGAGAGCGTTTGGGCGTGCGGGAGAGTGTTTGGGCGTGCGGGAGAGCGTTTGGGCGTGCGGGAGAGCGTTTGGGCGTGCGGGAGAGCGTTTGGGCGTGCGGGAGAGCGTTTGGGCGAGCCGGAGACGGTTTGAGCGTGCGAGAGAGGGTTTGGGCGTGCGAGAGAGGGTTTGTGCGTGCGGGAGAGCCTTTGGGCATGCGGGAGAGAGTGCATGCGGGAGAGTGTTTGGGCGTGCGAGAGAGTGTTTGGGCGTGCGAGAGAGTGTTTGGGCGTGCGAGAGAGTGTTTGGGCGTGCGAGAGAGTGCGTGCGGGAGAGCGTTTGGGCGTGCGTTAAGAGTCTTTGGGTGTGCGGGAGAGCGTTCGGCCGTGCGGGAGAGTGTTTGAGCGTGCGAGAGAGGGTTTGGGCGTGCGAGAGAGGGTTTGTGCGTGCGGGAGAGCGTTTGGGCATGCGGGAGAGAGTGCATGCGGGAGAGTGTTTGGGCGTGCGAGAGAGTGTTTGGGCGTGCGAGAGAGTGTTTGGGCGTGCGAGAGAGTGTTTGGGCGTGCGAGAGAGTGTTTGGGCGTGCGAGAGAGTGTTTGGGCGTGCAGGAGAGAGTGCGTGCGGGAGAGCGTTTGGGCGTGCGGGAGAGCGTTTGGGCGTGCGGGAGAGTGAGCGTGCGGGAGAGCGTTTGGGCGTGCGGGGAGAGCGTTTGGGCGTGCGGGAGAGTGAGCGTGCGGGAGAGCGTTCTGCCGTGCGAGAGACAGTTTGGCGTGCGGGAGAGTGTTTGGGCGTGCGGGAGAGCGTTTGGGTGTGCGGGAGAGCGTTTGGGCGTGCGGGAGAGCGTTCGGCCGTGCGGGAGAGCGTTCGGCCGTGCGGGAGAGCGTTCGGCCGTGCGGGAGAGCGTTTGGGCGTGCGGCAGAGCGTTTTGGCGTGCGGCAGAGCGTTTGGGCGTGCGGGAGAAAATGCGTGCGGGAGAGAGTTTGGGCGTGCGGGAGTGTGTTCGGGCGTGCGGGAGTGCGTTCGGCCGTGCGGGAGAGCGTTCGGCCGTGCGGGAGAGCGTTCGGCCGTGCGGGAGACAGTTTGGCCGTGCGGGAGAGTGTTTGGGCGTGCGGGAGAAAATGAGTGCGGGAGAGCGTTTGGGTGTGCGGGAGAGCATTTGGGCGTGCGGGAGAGCGTTCGGCTGTGCGGGAGAGCGCTTGGGCGTGCGGGAGAGAGTTTGGGCGTGCGGGAGTGTGTTCGGGCGTGCGGGAGTGCGTTCGGCCGTGCGGGAGAGCGTTCGGCCGTGCGGGAGAGCGTTCGGCCGTGCGGGAGAGCGTTCGGGCGTGCGGGAGAAAATGCGTGCGGGAGAGCGTTTGGGTGTGCGGGAGAGCGTTTGGGCGTGCGGGGAGAGCGCTTGGGCGTGCGGGAGAGCGCTTGGGCGTGCGGGAGAAAATGCGTGCGGGAGAGAGTTTGGGCGCGCGGGAGTGTGTTCGGGCGTGCGGGAGTGCGTTCGGCCGTGCGGGAGAGCGTTTGGGCGTGCGGGAGAAAATGCGGTGCGGGGGAAAATGCGTGCGGGAGAGAGTTTGGGCGTGCGGGAGTGTGTTCGGGCGTGCGGGAGTGCGTTCGGCCGTGCGGGAGAGCGTTCGGCCGTGCGGGAGAGCGTTTGGGGTGTGCGGGAGTGTGTTTGGGGCGTGCGGGAGAGCGTTTGGGCGTGCGGGAGAGTGTTTGGGCGTGTGGGAGTGTGTTTGGGCGTGCGGGAGAGTGTTTGGGCGTGCGGGAGAGCGTTCGGCCGTGCGGGAGAGCGTTTGGGCGTGCGGGAGAGTGTTTGGGCGTGCGGGAGAGCGTTTGGGCGTGCGGGAGAGCGTTTGGGCGTGCGGGAGAGCGTTTGGGCGTGCGGGAGAGAGTTTGGGTGTGCGGGAGAGTGTTGGGGCGTGCGGGAGAGCGTTTGGGCGTGCGGGAGAGCGTTTGGGCGTGCGGGAGAGCGTGTGGGCGTGCGGGAGAGCGTTTGGGCGTGCGTTAAGAGTCTTTGGGTGTGCGGGAGAGCGTTCGGCCGTGCGGGAGAGTGTTTGGGCGTGCGGGAGAGCGTTTGGGCGTGCGGGAGAATGTTTGAGCGTGCGAGAGGGGGTTTGGGCGGGCGGGAGAGAATGCGTGCGAGAGAGGGTTTGAGCGGGCGGCAGAGTGTTTGAACGTGCGGTTAAGCGTTTGGGCGTGCGGGAGAGCGTATGGGCGTGCGTTAAGAGTCTTTGGGCGTGCGGGAGAGCGTTTGGGCGTGTGGGAGAGCGTTTGGGCGTGCGGGAGAGCGTTTGGGCGTGCGGGAGAGCGTTTGGGCGTGCGGGAGAGCGTTTGGGCGTGCGGGAGAGCGTTTGGGCGTGCGGGAGAATGTTTGAGCGTGCGCGAGAGGGTTTGGGCGTGCGAGAGAGGGTTTGTGCGTGCGAGAGAGGGTTTGTGCGTGCAGGACAGCGTTTGGGCATGCGGGAGAGAGTGCATGCGGGAGAGTGTTTGGGCGTGCGGGAGAGTGTTTGGGCGTGCGAGAGAGTGTTTGGGCGTGCGAGAGAGTGTTTGGGCGTGCGAGAGAGTGTTTGGGCGTGCGAGAGAGTGTTTGGGCGTGCAGGAGAGAGTGCGTGCGGGAGAGTGTTTGGGCGTGCGAGAGAGTGGGCGTGCAGGAGAGAGTGCGTGCGGGAGAGCATTTGGGCGTGCGGGAGAGCGTTTGGGCGTGCGGGAGAGCGTTTGGGCGTGCGGGAGGGCGTTTGGGCGTGCGGGAGAGCGTTTGGGCGTGCGGGAGAGCGTTTGGGCGTGCGGGAGAGCGTTTGGGCGTGCGGGAGAGCGTTTGGGCGTGCGTTAAGAGTCTTTGGGTGTGCGGGAGAGCGTTCGGCCGTGCGGGAGAGTGTTTGGGCGTGCGGGAGAGCGTTTGGGCGTGCGGGAGAGCGTTTGGGCGTGCGGGAGAATGTTTGAGCGTGCGAGAGGGGGTTTGGGCGGGCGGGAGAGAATGCGTGCGAGAGAGGGTTTGAGCGTGCGGCAGAGTGTTTGAGCGTGCGGTTAAGCGTTTGGGCGTGCGGGAGAGGGTTTGGGTGTGCGGGAGATAGTGCGTGCAGGAGAGTGTTTGAGCGTGCGGGAGAGCGTTTGGGCGTGCGGGAGAGCGTTTGGGCGTGCGGGAGAGAGTTTGGCCATGCGGGAGAGCGTTCTGCCGTGCGAGAGACAGTTTGGGCGTGCGGGAGAGTGTTTGGGCGTGGGGGAGAAAATGCGTGCGGGAGAGCGTTCGGGCGTGCGGGGGAAAATGCGTGCGGGAGAGAATGCGTGCGGGAGTGTGTTCGGGCGTGCGGGAGTGCGTTCGGCCGTGCGGGAGAGCGTTCGGCCGTGCGGGAGATCGTTTGGGGTGTGCGGGAGTGTGTTTGGGGCGTGCGGGAGAGCGTTTGGGCGTGCGGGAGAGTGTTTGGGTGTGTGGGAGTGTGTTTGGGCGTGTGGGGAGAGCGTTTGGGCGTGCGGGAGAGCGTTTGGGCGTGCGGGAGAGCGTTTGGGCGTGCGGGAGAGCGTATGGGCGTGCGTTAAGAGTCTTTGGGTGTGCGGGAGAGCGTTCGGCCGTGCGGGAGAGTGTTTGGGCGTGCGGGAGAGCGTTTGGGCGTGCGGGAGAGAGTTTGGGCGTGCGGGAGAATGTTTGAGCGTGCGGGAGAATGTTTGAGCGTGCGAGAGGGGGTTTGGGCGGGCGGGAGAGAATGCATGCGAGAGAGGGTTTGAGCATGCGGCAGAGTGTTTGAACGTGTGGCAGAGTGTTTGAACGTGTGGCAGAGTGTTTGAACGTGTGGCAGAGTGTTTGAACGTGCGAGAGAGGGTTTGAGCGTGCGGCAGAGTGTTTGAACGTGTGGCAGAGTGTTTGAGCGTGCGGTTAAGCGTTTGGGCGTGCGGGAGAGGGTTTGGGTGTGCGGGAGATAGTGCGTGCGGGAGAGTGTTTGGGCGTGCGGCAGAGTGTTTGGGCGTGCGGGAGAGTGTTTGGGCGTGCGGGAGAGCGTTTGGGCGTGCGGGAGAGCGTTTGGGCGTGCGGGAGAGCGTTTGGGCGTGCGGGAGAGGGTTTGGGCGTGTGAAAGAGAGTTTGGGCGTGCGGGAGAGCGTTTGGGCGTGCGGGAGAGCGCTTGGGCGAGCGGGAGAGCGCTTGGGCGAGCGGGAGAGCGTTTGGGCGTGCGGGAGAGAGTTTGGGCGTGCGGGAGAGCGTTTGGGCGTGCGGGAGAGCGTTTGGGCGTGCGGGAGAGTGAGCGTGCGGGAAAGTGTTTGAGCATGCGGGAGAGAGTTTGGCCATGCGGGAGAGCGTTCTGCCGTGCGAGAGACAGTTTGGGCGTGCGGGAGAGTGTTTGGGCGTGGGGGAGAAAATGCGTGCGGGAGAGCGTTTGGGTGTGCGGGAGAGCGTTTGGGCGTGCGGGAGAGCGTTTGGGCGTGCGGGAGAGCGTTCGGGCGTGCGGGAGAGCGTTCGGGCGTGCGGGAGAGCGTTCGGGCGTGCGGGGAGAGCGTTCGGGCGTGCGGGAGAGCGTTTGAGCGTGCGGGAGAGCGTTTGGGCGTGCGGGAGAGAGTATGGGCGTGCGGGAGAGTGCTGGGTGTGCGGGAGAGTGCTGGGTGTGCGGGAGATTGTTTGAGCGTGTGAAAGAGTGTTTGGGCGTGCGGCAGAGCGTTTGGGCGTGCTGGAGAGCGCTTGAGCGTGCGGGGAGAGCGCTTGGGCGTGCGGGAGAGCGCTTGGGCATGCGGGAGAGTGAGCGTGCGGAAAAGTGTTTGGGCGTGCGGGGAGAGCGTTTGGGCGTGCGGGAGAGCGTTTGGGCGAGCGGCAGAGTGTTTGTGCGTGCGGGAGAGTGAGCGTGCGGGAGTGTGTTTGAGCATGCGGGATAGTGTTTGGGGCGTGTGGGAGAGAGTATGGGCGTGCGGGAGAGTTTTTGGGTGTGCGGGAGATTGTTTGAGCGTGTGAAAGAGAGTTTGGGCGTGCGGGGAGAGCGTTTGGGCGTGCGGGAGAGCGTTTGGGCGTGCGGGAGACCGCTTGGGCGAGCGGGAGAGCGCTTGGGCGAGCGGGAGAGCGTTTGGGCGAGCGGGGAGAGCGTTTGGGCGTGCGGGAGAGAGTTTGGACGTGCGAGAGAGAGTGCGGGAGGGAGAGCGTTTGGACGTGCGGGAGAGTGTTTGGGCGTGCGGGAGAGTGTTTGAGCGTGCGGGAGAGTGTTTGGGCGTGCGGAAAAGTGTTTGAGCGTGCAGGAGAGTGTTTGGGCGTGCGGAAAAGAGTTTGGGCGTGCGGGGAGAGTGGGCGTGCAGGAGAGCGTTTGAGCGTGCGGGAGAGCGTTTGGGCGTGCGGGAGAGCGTTTGGGCGTGCGGGGAGAGCGTTTGGGCGTGCGGGAGAGCGTTTGGGCGTGCGGGAGACCGCTTGGGCGAGCGGGAGACCGCTTGGGCGAGCGGGGAGAGCGTTTGGGCGAGCGGGAGAGCGTTTGGGCGAGCGGGAGAGCGTTTGGGCGTGCGGCAGAGCGTTTGGGCGTGCGGGAGAGAGTTTGGACGTGCGAGAGAGTGTTTGGACGTGCGAGAGAGAGTGCGGGAGGGAGAGCGTTTGGACGTGCGGGAGAGTGTTTGGGCGTGCGTTAAGAGTGTTTGAGCGTGCGAGAGTGTGTTTGAGCGTGTGGGAGAGCGTTTCGGCGTGCGAGAGAGCGTTTGGGCGAGCGGGTGAGCGTTTGGGCGTGCGGGAGAGCGCTTGGGCGTGCGGGGAGAGTGTTTGGGCGTGCGGGAGAGTGTTTGAGCGTGCGGGAGAGTGTTTGGGCGTGTGGAAAAGTGTTTGAGCGTGCAGGAGAGTGTTTGGGCGTGTGGAAAAGAGTTTGGGCGTGCGGGAGAGTGGGCGTGCAGGAGAGCGTTTGAGCGTGCGGGAGAGCGTTTGGGCGTGCGGGGAGAGCGTTTGGGCGTGCGGGAGAGCGTTTGGGCGTGCGGGGAGAGCGTTTGGGCGTGCGGGAGAGCGTTTGGGCGTGCGGGAGATAGTGTGTGCGGGAGAGTGTTTGAGCGTGCGGGAGAGCGTTTGGGCGTGCGGGAGAGCGTTTGGGCGTGCGGGAGAGCGTTTGGGCGTGCGGGAGAGCGTTTGGGCGTGCGGGAGAGCGTTTGGGCGTGCGGGAGAGCGTTTGGGCGTGCGGGAGAGTGTTTTGAGCGTGCGGGAGAGGGTTTGGGCGTGCGAGAGAGGGTTTGTGCGTGCAGGAGAGCGTTTGGGCATGCGGGAGAGAGTGCATGCGGGAGAGTGTTTGGGCGTGCGAGAGAGTGTTTGGGCGTGCGAGAGAGTGTTTGGGCGTGCGGGAGAGTGTTTGGGCGTGCGGGAGAGCGTTTGGGCGTGCGTTAAGAGTCTTTGGGCGTGCGGGAGAGCGTTCGGCCGTGCGGGAGAGTGTTTGAGCGTGCGGGAGAGCGTTTGGGCGTGCGGGAGAGTGTTTGGGCGTGCGTTAAGAGTCTTTGGGTGTGCGGGAGAGCGTTCGGCCGTGCGGGAGAGTGTTTGAGCGTGCGAGAGAGGGTTTGGGCGTGCGAGAGAGGGTTTGTGCGTGCAGGAGAGCGTTTGGGCGTGCGGGAGAGAGTGCATGCGGGAGAGTGTTTGGGCGTGCGGGAGAGTGTTTAGGCGTGCGAGAGAGTGTTTGGGCGTGCGAGAGAGTGTTTGGGCGTGCGAGAGAGTGTTTGGGCGTGCGAGAGAGTGTTTGGGCGTGCAGGAGAGAGTGCGTGCGGGAGAGCGTTTGGGCGTGCGGGAGAGCGTTTGGGCGTGCGGGAGAGTGAGCGTGCGGGAAAGTGTTTGAGCATGCGGGAGAGAGTTTGGCCGTGCGGGGGAGAGCGTTCTGCCGTGCGAGAGACAGTTTGGCGTGCGGGAGAGTGTTTGGGTGTGCGGGAGAGCGTTTGGGTGTGCGGGAGAGCGTTTGGGCGTGCGGGAGGAGCGTTCGGCCGTGCGGGTGAGAGCGTTTGAGCGTGCGAGAGGGGGTTTGGGCGGGCGGGAGAGAATGCGTGCGAGAGAGGGTTTGAGCGTGCGGCAGAGTGTTTGGGCGTGCGGCAGAGTGTTTGAACGTGTGGCAGAGTGTTTGGGCGTGCGGGAGAGCGTTTGGGCGTGCGGGAGAGCGTTTGGGCGTGCGGGAGAGGGTTTGGGTGTGCGGGAGAGGGTTTGGGTGTGCGGGAGATAGTGCATGCGGGAGAGGTGTTTGAGCGTGCGGGAGAGTGTTTGGGCGTGCGGGAGAGCGTTTGGGCGTGCGGGAGAGCGTTTGGGCGTGCGGGAGAGCGTTTGGGCGTGCGGGAGAGCGTTTGGGCGTGCGGGAGAGCGTTCGGGCGTGCGGCGGGAGAGCGTTCGGCCGTGCGGGAGAGTGTTTGGGCGTGCGAGAGGGGGTTTGGGCGGGCGGGAGAGCGTTTGGGCGTGCGGGGAGAATGTTTGAGCGTGCGAGAGGGAGTTTGGGCGGGCGGGAGAGAATGCGTGCAAGAGAGGATTTGAGCGTGCGGCAGAGTGTTTGAACGTGTGGCAGAGTGTTTGGGCGTGCGGGAGAGTGTTTGAGCGTGCGGGAGAGCGTTTGGGCGTGCGGGAGAGCGGGCGTGCGGGAGAGCGTTTGGGCATGCGGGAGAGTGTTTGAGTGTACGGGAAAGTGTTTGGGCGTGCGGGAGAGTGTTTGGGCGTGCGAGAGAGTGTTTGGGCGTGCGAGAGAGTGTTTAGGCGTGCGAGAGAGTGTTTGGGCGTGCGAGAGAGTGTTTGGGCGTGCGGGAGAGTGTTTTGGGCGTGCGGGAGAGCGTTTGGGCGTGCGGGAGAGCGTTTGGGCGTGCGGGAGAGCGTTTGGGCGTGCGGGAGAGAATGCGTGCGGGGAGAGCGTTTGGGCGTGCGTTAAGAGTCTTTGGGCGTGCGGGAGAGAATGCGTGCAGGAGAGCGTTTGGGCTGTGCGTTAAGAGTCTTTGGGTGTGCGGGAGAGCGTTCGGCCGTGCGGGAGAGTGTTTGGGCGTGCGGGAGAGCGTTTGGGCGTGCGGGAGAGCGTTTTGGGCGTGCGTTAAGAGTCTTTGGGTGTGCGGGAGAGCGTTCGGCCGTTGCGGGAGAGTGTTTGGGCGTGCGAGAGAGGGTTTGTGCGTGCGGGGAGAGCGTTTTGGGCATGCGGGAGAGAGTGCATGCGGGAGAGTGTTTGGGCGTGCGGGAGAGTGTTTAGGCGTGCGAGAGAGTGGGCGTGCAGGAGAGAGTGCGTGCGGGAGAGCGTTTGGGCGTGCGGGAGAGCGTTTGGGCGTGCGGGAGAGCGTTTGGGCGTGCGGGAGAGCGTTTGGGCGTGCGGGGAGAGCGTTTGGGCGTGCGGGAGAGCGTATGGGCGTGCGTTAAGAGTCTTTGGGTGTGCGGGAGAGTGTTCGGCCGTGCGGGAGAGTGTTTGGGCGTGCGGGAGAGCGTTTGGGCGTGCGGGAGAGCGTTTGGGCGTGCGGGAGAATGTTTGAGCGTGCGAGAGGGGGTTTGGGCGGGCGGGAGAGAATGCATGCGAGAGAGGGTTTGAGCGTGCGGCAGAGTGTTTGAACGTGCGGCAGAGTGTTTGAGCGTGCGGTTAAGCGTTTGGGCGTGCGGGAGAGGGTTTGGGTGTGCGGGAGATAGTGCGTGCAGGAGAGAGTGTTTGAGCGTGCGGGAGAGCATTTGGGCGTGCGGGGAGAGCGTTTGGGCGTGCGGGAGAGAGTTTGGCCATGCGGGGAGAGCGTTCTGCCGTGCGAGAGACAGTTTGGGCGTGCGGGAGAGTGTTTGGGCGTGGGGGAGAAAATGCGTGCGGGAGAGCGTTCGGGCGTGCGGGGGAAAATGCGTGCGGGAGAGAATGCGTGCGGGAGTGTGTTCGGGCGTGCGGGAGTGCGTTCGGCCGTGCGGGAGAGCGTTCGGCCGTGCGGGAGAGCGTTCGGCCGTGCGGGAGATCGTTTGGGGTGTGCGGGAGTGTGTTTGGGGCGTGCGGGAGAGCGTTTGGGCGTGCGGGAGAGTGTTTGGGTGTGTGGGAGTGTGTTTGGGCGTGTGGGAGAGCGTTTGGGCGTGGCGGGAGAGCGTTTGGGCGTGCGGGAGAGCGTTTGGGCGTGCGGGAGAGCGTATGGGCGTGCGGGAGAGAGTTTGGGCGTGCGGGAGAATGTTTGAGCGTGCGAGAGGGGGTTTGGGCGTGCGGGAGAGCGTTTGGGCGTGCGGGAGAGCGTTTGGGCGTGCGGGAGAGCGTTTGGGCGTGCGGGAGAATGTTTGAGCGTGCGAGAGGGGGTTTGGGCGGGCGGGAGAGAATGCATGCGAGAGAGGGTTTGAGCATGCGGCAGAGTGTTTGAACGTGTGGCAGAGTGTTTGAACGTGTGGCAGAGTGTTTGAACGTGTGGCAGAGTGTTTGAACGTGCGAGAGAGGGTTTGAGCGTGCGGCAGAGTGTTTGAACGTGTGGCAGAGTGTTTGAGCGTGCGGTTAAGCGTTTGGGCGTGCGGGAGAGGGTTTGGGTGTGCGGGAGATAGTGCGTGCGGGAGAGTGTTTGGGCGTGCGGCAGAGTGTTTGGGCGTGCGGGAGAGTGTTTGGGCGTGCGGGAGAGCGTTTGGGCGTGCGGGAGAGGGTTTGGGCGTGCGGGAGAGAGTTTGGGCGTGCGGGAGAGCGTTTGGGCGTGCGGGAGAGAGCGCTTGGGCGTGCGGGAGAGCGCTTGGGCGAGCGGGAGAGCGTTTGGGCGTGCGGGAGAGAGTTTGGGCGTGCGGGAGAGCGTTTGGGCGTGCGGGAGAGCGTTTGGGCGTGCGGGAGAGCGTTTGGGCGTGCGGGAGAGTGAGCGTGCGGGAAAGTGTTTGAGCATGCGGGAGAGAGTTTGGCCATGCGGGGAGAGCGTTCTGCCGTGCGAGAGACAGTTTGGGCGTGCGGGAGAGTGTTTGGGCGTGGGGGAGAAAATGCGTGCGGGAGAGCGTTTGGGCGTGCGGGAGAGCGTTTGGGCGTGCGGGAGAGCGTTTGGGCGTGCGGGGAGAGCGTTCGGGCGTGCGGGAGAGCGTTCGGGCGTGCGGGAGAGCGTTCGGGCGTGCGGGAGAGCGTTCGGGCGTGCGGGGAGAGCGTTCGGGCGTGCGGGAGAGTGTTTGAGCGTGCGGGAGAGCGTTTGGGCGTGCGGGAGAGTGTTTGGGCGTGCGGGAGAGTGTTTGGGCGTGCGGGAGAGAATGCGTGCGGGAGAGCGTTTGGGCGTGCGGGAGAGCGTTT
This sequence comes from Isurus oxyrinchus, assembly GCA_026770705.1. Lineage (NCBI taxonomy): Eukaryota > Metazoa > Chordata > Chondrichthyes > Lamniformes > Lamnidae > Isurus > Isurus oxyrinchus. The sequence goes on from JANJGN010002548.1 coordinate 31,628, forward strand.
GGGCGTGCGGGAGAGAATGCGTGCGGGAGAGCGTTTGGGCATGCGTTAAGAGTCTTTGGGTGTGCGGGAGAGCGTTCGGCCGTGCGGGAGAGTGTTTGAGCGTGCGAGAGAGCGTTTGGGCGTGCGAGAGAGGGTTTGTGCGTGCGAGAGAGGGTTTGGGCATGCGGGAGAGAGTGCATGCGGGAGAGTGTTTGGGCGTGCGGGAGAGTGTTTAGGCGTGCGAGAGAGTGTTTGGGCGTGCGAGAGAGTGTTTGGGCGTGCGAGAGAGTGTTTGGGCGTGCGGGAGAGTGTTTGGGCGTGCGGGAGAGCGTTTGGGCGTGCGTTAAGAGTCTTTGGGTGTGCGGGAGAGCGTTCGGCCGTGCGGGAGAGTGTTTGAGCGTGCGAGAGAGGGTTTGGGCGTGCGAGAGAGGGTTTGTGCGTGCAGGAGAGCGTTTGGGCATGCAGGAGAGAGTGCATGCGGGGAGAGTGTTTTGGCGTGCGGGAGAGCGTTTGGGCATGCGGGAGAGAGTGCATGCGGGAGAGTGTTTGGGCGTGCGGGAGAGTGTTTAGGCGTGCGAGAGAGTGTTTGGGCGTGCGAGAGAGTGTTTGGGCGTGCGAGAGAGTGTTTGGGCGTGCGAGAGAGTGTTTGGGCGTGCAGGAGAGAGTGCGTGCGGGAGAGCGTTTGGGCGTGCGGGAGAGCGTTTTGGGCGTGCGGGAGAGTGAGCGTGCGGGAAAGTGTTTGAGCATGCGGGAGAGAGTTTGGCCGTGCGGGAGAGCGTTCTGCCGTGCGAGAGACAGTTTGGCGTGCGGGAGAGTGTTTGGGCGTGCGGGAGAGCGTTTGGGTGTGCGGGAGAGCATTTGGGTGTGCGGGAGAGCGTTTGGGCGTGCGGGAGAGCGTTCGGCCGTGCGGGAGAGCGTTTGAGCGTGCGAGAGGGGGTTTGGGCGGGCGGGAGAGAATGCGTGCGAGAGAGGGTTTGAGCGTGCGGCAGAGTGTTTGGGCGTGCGGCAGAGTGTTTGAACGTGTGGCAGAGTGTTTGAGCGTGCGGGAGAGCGTTTGGGCGTGCGGGAGAGGGTTTGGGTGTGCGGGAGAGGGTTTGGGTGTGCGGGAGATAGTGCATGCGGGAGAGTGTTTGAGCGTGCGGGAGAGTGTTTGGGCGTGCGGGACAGCGTTTGGGCGTGCGGGAGAGCGTTTGGGCGTGCGGGAGAGCGTTTGGGCGTGCGGGAGAGCGTTTGGGCGTGCGGGAGAGCGTTTGGGCGTGCGGGAGAGCGTTTGGGCGTGCGGGAGAGCGTTCGGCCGTGCGGGAGAGTGTTTGGGCGTGCGAGAGGGGGTTTGGGCGGGCGGGGAGAGCGTTTGGGCGTGCGGGAGAATGTTTGAGCGTGCGAGAGGGAGTTTGGGCGGGCGGGAGAGAATGCGTGCAAGAGAGGATTTGAGCGTGCGGCAGAGTGTTTGAACGTGTGGCAGAGTGTTTGAACGTGTGGCAGAGCGTTTGGGCGTGCGGGAGAGTGTTTGAGCGTGCGGGAGAGCGTTTGGGCGTGCGGGAGAGGGTTTGGGTGTGCGGGAGATAGTGCATGCGGGAGAGTGTTTGAGTGTACGGGAGAGTGTTTGGGCGTGCGGGAGAGTGTTTGGGCGTGCGGGAGAGTGTTTGGGCGTGCGGGAGAGTGTTTGGGCGTGCGGGAGAGTGTTTGGGCGTGCGGGAGAGTGTTTGGGCGTGCGAGAGAGTGTTTGGGCGTGCGAGAGAGTGTTTGGGCGTGCGAGAGAGTGTTTGGGCGTGCAGGAGAGAGTGCGTGCGGGAGAGTGTTTGGGCGTGCGGGAGAGTAAGCGTGCGGGAGAGCGTTTGGGCGTGCGGGAGAGCGTTTGGGCGTGCGGGAGAAAAAGCGTGCAGGAGAGCGTTCGGCCGTGCGGGAGAGCGTTCGGCCGTGCGGGAGAGCGTTCGGCCGTGCGGGAGAGCGTTTGGGCGTGCGGGAGAGTGGGCGTGCGGGAAAGTGTTTGAGCATGCGGGAGAGAGTTTGGCCGTGCGGGAGAGCGTTCTGCCGTGCGAGAGACAGTTTGGGCGTGCGGGAGAGTGTTTGGGCGTGCGGGAGAAAATGCATGCGGGAGAGCGTTTGAGCGTGCAGTAGAGCGTTTGGGCGTGCAGTAGAGCGTTTGGGCGTGCAGTAGAGCGTTTGGGCGTGCGGGAGAAAATGCGTGCGGGAGAGAGTTTGGGCATGTGGGAGAGCGTTCGGGCGTGCGGGAGAGCGTTCGAGCGTGCGGGAGAGCGTTCGAGCGTGCGGGAGAGTGAGCGTGCGGGGGTGTGAGCGTGCGGAAAAGTGTTTGGGCGTGCGGGAGAGCGTTCGGGCGTGCGGGAGAGCGTTCGGGCGTGCGGCAGAGTGTTTGAACGTGTGGCAGAGTGTTTGAACGTGTGGCAGAGTGTTTGAGCGTGCGGCAGAGTGTTTGAACGTGTGGCAGAGTGTTTGAGCGTGCGGCAGAGCGTTTGGGGCGTGCGGGAGAGGGTTTGGGTGTGCGGGAGAGGGTTTGGGTGTGCGGGAGATAGTGCATGCGGGAGAGTGTTTGAGTGTGCGGGAGAGTGTTTGGGCGTGCGGGAGAGTGTTTGGGCGTGCGGGAGAGCGTTTTGGGCGTGGCGGGAGAGCGTTTGGGCGTGCGGGGAGAGCGTTTGGGCGTGCGGGAGAGCGTTTGGGCGTGCGGGAGAGTGTTTGGGCGTGCAGGAGAGCTTTTCGGCGTGCGGGGAGAGAATGCGTGCGGGAGAGCGTTTGGGCGTGCGTTAAGAGTCTTTGGGTGTGCGGGAGAGCGTTCGGCCGTGCGGGGAGAGCGTTTGGGGCGTGCGGGAGAGCGTTCGGCCGTGCGGGAGAGCGTTCGGCCGTGCGGGAGAGCGTTTGGGCGTGCGGGAGAGCGTTTGGGCGTGCGGGGAGAGCGTTTGGGCGTGCGGGAGAGCGTTTGGGCGTGCGGGGAGAGCGTTTGGGCGAGCCGGAGACGGTTTGAGCGTGCGAGAGAGGGTTTGGGCGTGCGAGAGAGAGTGTTTGGGCGTGCGGGAGAGTGTTTGGGCGTGCGGGAGAGTGTTTGGGCGTGCGGGAGAGCGTTTGGGCGCGCCGGAGAGCATTTGGACAAGCCGGAGACGGTTTGAGCGTGCGAGAGAGGGTTTGTGCGTGCGGGAGAGCGTTTGGGCATGCGGGAGAGAGTGCATGCGGGAGAGTGTTTGGGCGTGCGGGAGAGTGTTTAGGCGTGCGAGAGAGTGTTTGGGCGTGCGAGAGAGTGTTTGGGCGTGCGAGAGAGTGTTTGGGCGTGCGAGAGAGTGTTTGGGCGTGCAGGAGAGAGTGCGTGCGGGGAGAGTGTTTGGGCGTGCGGGGAGAGTAAGCGTGCGGGAGAGTTTTTGGGCGTGCGGGAGAGCGTTTGGGCGTGCGGGAGAGCGTTTGGGCGTGCGGGGAGAGCGTTTGGGCGAGCGGGAGAGCGATTTTGCGTGCGGAAAAGTGTTTGAGCGTGCGGGAGAGCGTTTGGGCGTGCGGGAGAGTGAGCGTGCGGGAGAGTGTTTGGGCGTGCGGGAGAGTGTTTGGGCGTGCGGGAGAGTGAGCGTGCGGGAGAGTGTTTGGGCGTGCGGGAGAGTGTTTGGGCGTGCGGAAGAGCGTTTGAGCGTGCGGCAGAGCGTTTGGCCGGGCGGGGAGAGCGCTTGGGCGGGCGGGAGAGCGCTTGGGCGGGCGGGAGAGCGCTTGGGCGGGCGGCAGAGCGTTTGGGCGGGCGGCAGAGCGCTTGGGCGGGCGGGAGAGCGCTTGGGCGGGCGGGAGAGCGTTCGGCCGTGCGGGGGAGAGCGTTTGGGCGTGCGGGAGAGCGTTTGGGCGTGCGGGAGAGCGTTTGGGCGTGCGGGAGAAAATGCGTGCGGGAGAGCGTTTGGGCGTGCGGGAGTGTGATCGGCCGTGCGGGAGAGCGCTCGGCCGTGCGGGGAGAGCGTTCGGCCGTGCGGGAGACAGTTCGGCCGTGCGGGAGAGTGTTTGGGCGTGCGGGAGAAAATGCGTGCGGGAGAGTGTTTGGGCGTGCGGGAGAGCGTTTGGGCGTGCGGGAAAGCGTTTGGGCGTGCGGGAAAGCGTTCGGCCGTGCGGGAGACAGTTTGGGCGTGCGGGGAGAGCGTTCGGCCGTGCGGGAGAGCGTTCGGCCGTGCGGGAGAGCGTTCGGCCGTGCGGGAGAGCGTTTGGGCGTGCGGCAGAGCGTTTGGGCGTGCGGCAGAGCGTTTGGGCGTGCGGGAGAAAATGCGTGCGGGAGAGAGTTTGGGCGTGCGGGAGTGCGTTCGGCCGTGCGGGAGAGCGTTCGGCCGTGCGGGAGAGCGTTTGGGCGTGCGGGAGAGCGTTTGGGCTTGCGGGGGAGCGTTTGGGCGTGCGGGGAGAGCGTTTGGGTGTGCGGGGAGAGCGTTTGGGAGAGCGTTTGGGCGGGCGGGGAGAGCGTTTGCGCTTGCGGGAGAGCGTTTGGGCGTGCGGGGGAGCGTTTGGGCGTGAGTGAGAGCGTTTGGGCGTGCGGGAGAGCGTTTGGGCGTGCGGGAGAGCGTTTGAGCGTGCGGGAGAGCGTTTGGGCGTGCGGGGAGAGCATTTGGGCGGGCGGGAGAGCGTTTGGGCTTGCGGGAGAGCGTTTGGGCGTGCGGGGGAGCGTTTGGACGTGAGTGAGAGCGTTTGAGCGTGCGGGAGAGCGTTTGAGCGTGCGGGAGAGCGTTTGGGAATGGAAGAGAGCGTTTGGGCATGCGGGAGAGTGCTTGGGCATGCAGGAGAGAGTGCGTGCGGGAGAGCGTTTGACCGTGCGGTGAGAGTGCATGCGGGAGAGTGTTTGGGAATGGAAGAGAGTGTTTGGGCATGCGAGAGAGCGTTTGGGCGCGCGGAGAGATTTTCGGCATGCGGGAGAGCGTTTGAGCGTGCGGGAGAGCGTTTGGGCGTGCCGGAGAGCGTTTGGGTGTGCCGGGAGAGCGTTTGGGCGTGCCGGAGAGAGTGCGTGCGGGAGTGTGTTTGGGCGTGCCGGAGAGAGTGCGTGCGGGAGAGTGTTTGGGCGTGCGGGGTGAGTGTTTGTGTGTGCGGGCGAGCGTTTGGGCGTGCGGGAGAGTGTTTGGGTTGCGGGAGAGCGTTTGGGTTGCGGGGAGAGCGTCTGGGTTGCGGGAGAGCGTCTGGGTTGCGGCAGAGCATTTGGGCGTGCGGCAGAGCATTTGGGCGTGCGGCAGAGCTTTTGGGCGTGCGGGAGAGCGTTTGGGCGTGCGGCAGAGCTTTTGGGCGTGCAGGAGAGCGTTTGGGCGTGCGGGAGAGCGCTTGGGCGAGCGGGAGAGCGTTCGGCCGTGCGGGAGAGCGTTCGAGCGTGCGGGAGAGAGTTCGAGCGTGCGGAGAGAGTTTGGGCGTGCGGAGAGTGTTTGGGCGTGCGGGAGAGCGTTCGGGCGTGCGGGAGAGCGTTCGGGCGTGCGGGAGAGCGTTCGGGCGTGCGGCAGAGCGTTCGGGCGTGCGGCAGAGCGTTCGGGCGTGCGGGAGAAAATGCGTGCGGGGGAAAATGCGTGCGGGAGAGAGTTTGGGCGTGCGGGAGTGTGTTCGGGTGTGCGGGAGTGCGTTCGGCCGTGCGGGAGAGCGTTCGGCCGTGCGGGAGAGCGTTCGGCCGTGCGGGAGAGCGTTCGGCCGTGCGGGAGAGCGTTCGGCCGTGCGGGAGAGCGTTCGGCCGTGCGGGAGAGCGTTCGGCCGTGCGGGAGATCGTTTGGGGTGTGCGGGAGATCGTTTGGGGTGTGCGGGAGAGTGTTTGGGCGTGTGGGAGAGCGTTTGGGCGTGCGGGAGAGGGTTTGGGTGTGCGGGAGATAGTGCGTGCGGGAGAGTGTTTGAGCGTGCGGGAGAGTGTTTGGGTGTGCGGGAGAGCGTTTGGGCGTGCGGGAGAGTGTTTGGGCGTGCGGGAGAGCGTTTGGGCGTGCGGGAGAGCGTTTGGGCGAGCGTGAGAGCGTTTGGGCGTGCGGGAGAGCGTTTGGGCGTGCGGGAGAGCGTTTGGGCGTGCGGGAGAGCGTTTGGGCGTGCGGGAGAGCGTTTGGGCGTGCGGGAGAGCGTTCGGCCGTGCGGGAGAGCGTTTGGGCGTGCGGGAGAGCGTTTGGGCGTGCAGGAGAGCTTTTCGGCGTGCGGGAGAGCGTTTGGGTGTGCGGGAGAGCGTTCGGCCGTGCGGGAGAGCGTTTGGGCGTGCGGGAGAGCGTTTGGGCGTGCGGGAGAGCGTTTGGGCGTGCGGGAGAGCGTTTGGGCGTGCGGGAGAGCGTTTGAGCGTGCGAGAGAGGGTTTGGGCGTGCGGGAGAGTGTTTGGGCGTGCGGGAGAGTGTTTGGGCGTGCGGGAGAGTGTTTGAGCGTGCGGGAGAGCGTTCGGCCGTGCGGGAGAGTGAGCGTGCGGGAGAGCGTTTGGGCATGCGGGAGAGAGTGCATGCGGGAGAGTGTTTGGGCGTGCGGGAGAGTGTTTAGGCGTGCGAGAGAGTGTTTGGGCGTGCGAGAGAGTGTTTGGGCGTGCGGGAGAGTGTTTGGGCGTGCAGGAGAGAGTGCGTGCGGGAGAGTGTTTGGGCGTGCGGGAGAGCGTTTGGGCGTGCGAGAGAGTGTTTGGGCGTGCGAGAGAGCGTTTGGGCGTGCGAGAGAGCGTTCGGCCGTGCGGGAGAGTGTTTGGGCGTGCGGGAGAGCGTTTGGGCGTGCGGGAGAGCGTTTGGGCGTGCGGGAGAATGTTTGAGCGTGCGAGAGGGGGTTTGGGCGGGCGGGAGAGAATGCATGCGAGAGAGGGTTTGAGCATGCGGCAGAGTGTTTGAACGTGTGGCAGAGTGTTTGAACGTGTGGCAGAGTGTTTGAACGTGTGGCAGAGTGTTTGAACGTGCGAGAGAGGGTTTGAGCGTGCGGCAGAGTGTTTGAACGTGTGGCAGAGTGTTTGAGCGTGCGGTTAAGCGTTTGGGCGTGCGGGAGAGGGTTTGGGTGTGCGGGAGATAGTGCGTGCAGGAGAGTGTTTGAGCGTGCGGGAGAGCGTTTGGGCGTGCGGGAGAGCGTTTGGGCGTGCGGGAGAGAGTTTGGCCATGCGGGAGAGCGTTCTGCCGTGCGAGAGACAGTTTGGGCGTGCGGGAGAGTGTTTGGGCGTGGGGGAGAAAATGCGTGCGGGAGAGCGTTTGGGTGTGCGGGAGAGCGTTTGGGCGTGCGGGAGAGCGTTTGGGGGTGCGGGAGAGTGTTTGGGCGTGCTGGAGAGCGTTCGGGCGTGCAGGAGAGCGTTCGGGCGTGCGGGAGAGCGTTTGGGCGTGCGGGAGAGCGTTTGGGCGTGCGGGATAGTGTTTGGGCGTGCGGGAGAGAGTATGGGCGTGCGGGAGAGTGCTGGGTGTGCGGGAGATTGTTTGAGCGTGTGAAAGAGAGTTTGGGCGTGCGGCAGAGCGTTTGGGCGTGCGGCAGAGCGTTTGGGCGTGCTGGAGAGCGCTTGGGCGTGCGGGAGAGCGCTTGGGCGTGCGGGAGAGCGCTTGGGCGTGCGGGAGAGTGAGCGTGCGGGAGTGTGAGCGTGCGGAAAAGTGCTTGGGCGAGCGGCAGAGTGTTTGTGCGTGCGGGAGAGTGAGCGTGCGGGAGTGTGTTTGAGCGTGCGGGATAGTGTTTGGGCGTGTGGGAGAGAGTATGGGCGTGCGGGAGAGTTTTTGGGTGTGCGGGAGATTGTTTGAGCGTGTGAAAGAGAGTTTGGGCGTGCGGGGAGAGCGTTTGGGCGTGCGGGAGAGCGTTTGGGCGTGCGGGAGAGCGTTTGGGCGTGCGGGAGAGCGTTTGGGCGTGCGGGAGACCGCTTGGGCGAGCGGGAGAGCGCTTGGGCGAGCGGGAGAGCGTTTGGGCGAGCGGGAGAGCGTTTGGGCGTGCGGCAGAGCGTTTGGGCGTGCGGGAGAGAGTTTGGACGTGCGAGAGAGTGTTTGGACGTGCGAGAGAGAGTGCGGGAGGGAGAGCGTTTGGACGTGCGGGAGAGTGTTTGGGCGTGCGTTAAGAGTGTTTGAGCGTGCGAGAGTGTGTTTGAGCGTGTGGGAGAGCGTTTCGGCGTGCGAGAGAGCGTTTGGGCGAGCGGGGTGAGCGTTTGGGCGAGCGGGAGAGCGTTTGAGCGTGCGGGAGAGCGTTTGGGCGTGCGGGAGAGCGTTTGGGCGTGCGGGAGAGTGTTTGAGCGTGCGGGAGAGTGTTTGGGCGTGTGGAAAAGTGTTTGAGCGTGCAGGAGAGTGTTTGGGCGTGTGGAAAAGAGTTTGGGCGTGCGGGAGAGTGGGCGTGCAGGAGAGCGTTTGAGCGTGCGGGAGAGCGTTTGGGCGTGCGGGAGAGCGTTTGGGCGTGCGGGAGAGCGTTTGGGCGTGCGGGAGAGCGTTTGGGCGTGCGGGAGAGCGTTTGGGCGTGCGGGAGAGCGTTTGAGCGTGCGGGAGAGTGTTTGGGCGTGTGGAAAAGTGTTTGAGCGTGCAGGAGAGTGTTTGGGCGTGTGGAAAAGAGTTTGGGCGTGCGGGAGAGTGGGCGTGCAGGAGAGCGTTTGAGCGTGCGGTAGAGCGTTTGGGCGTGCGGGAGAGCGTTTGGGCGTGCGGGAGAGCGTTTGGGCGTGCGGGAGAGCGTTTGGGCGTGCGTGAGAGCGTTTGGGCGTGCGGGAGAGAATGCGTGCAGGAGAGCGTTTGGGCGTGCGTTAAGAGTCTTTGGGTGTGCGGGAGAGCGTTCGGCCGTGCGGGAGAGTGTTTGAGCGTGCGGGAGAGTGTTTGGGCGTGCGGGAGAGCGTTTGGGCGTGCGGGAGAGCGTTTGGGCGTGCGGGAGAGCGTTTGGGCGTGCGTTAAGAGTCTTTGGGTGTGCGGGAGAGCGTTCGGCCGTGCGGGAGAGTGTTTGAGCGTGCGAGAGAGGGTTTGGGCGTGCGAGAGAGGGTTTGTGCGTGCGGGAGAGCGTTTGGGCATGCGGGAGAGTGTTTAGGCGTGCGAGAGAGTGGGCGTGCAGGAGAGAGGGCGTGCGGGGAGAGCGTTTGGGCGTGCGGGAGAGCGTTTGGGCGTGCGGGAGAGCGTTTGGGCGTGCGGGAGAGCGTTTGGGCGTGCGGGAGAGCGTTTGGGCGTGCGGGAGAGCGTTTGGGCGTGCGGGAGAGCGTATGGGCGTGCGTTAAGAGTCTTTGGGTGTGCGGGAGAGCGTTCGGCCGTGCGGGAGAGTGTTTGGGCGTGCGGGAGAGCGTTTGGGCGTGCGGGAGAGCGTTTGGGCGTGCGGGAGAATGTTTGAGCGTGCGAGAGGGGGTTTGGGCGGGCGGGAGAGAATGCGTGCGAGAGAGGGTTTGAGCGTGCGGCAGAGTGTTTGAACGTGCGGCAGAGTGTTTGAGCGTGCGGTTAAGCGTTTGGGCGTGCGGGAGAGGGTTTGGGTGTGCGGGAGATAGTGCGTGCAGGAGAGTGTTTGAGCGTGCGGGAGAGCGTTTGGGCGTGCAGGAGAGCGTTTGGGCGTGCGGGAGAGAGTTTGGCCATGCGGGAGAGCGTTCTGCCGTGCGAGAGACAGTTTGGGCGTGCGGGAGAGTGTTTGTGTGTGCGGGCGAGCGTTTGGGCGTGCGGGAGAGTGTTTGGGTTGCGGGGAGAGCGTTTGGGTTGCGGGAGAGCGTCTGGGTTGCGGGAGAGCGTCTGGGTTGCGGCAGAGCATTTGGGCGTGCGGCAGAGCATTTGGGCGTGCGGCAGAGCTTTTGGGCGTGCGGGAGAGCGTTTGGGCGTGCGGCAGAGCTTTTGGGCGTGCAGGAGAGCGTTTGGGCGTGCGGGAGAGCGCTTGGGCGAGCGGGAGAGCGTTCGGCCGTGCGGGAGAGCGTTCGAGCGTGCGGGAGAGAGTTTGAGCGTGCGGAGAGAGTTTGGGCGTGCGGAGAGTGTTTGGGCGTGCGGGAGAGCGTTCGGGCGTGCGGGAGAGCGTTCGGGCGTGCGGGAGAGCGTTCGGGCGTGCGGCAGAGCGTTCGGGCGTGCGGCAGAGCGTTCGGGCGTGCGGGAGAAAATGCGTGCGGGGGAAAATGCGTGCGGGAGAGAGTTTGGGCGTGCGGGAGTGTGTTCGGGTGTGCGGGAGTGCGTTCGGCCGTGCGGGAGAGCGTTCGGCCGTGCGGGAGAGCGTTCGGCCGTGCGGGAGAGCGTTCGGCCGTGCGGGAGAGCGTTCGGCCGTGCGGGAGAGCGTTCGGCCGTGCGGGAGAGCGTTCGGCCGTGCGGGAGATCGTTTGGGGTGTGCGGGAGATCGTTTGGGGTGTGCGGGAGAGTGTTTGGGCGTGTGGGAGAGCGTTTGGGCGTGCGGGAGAGGGTTTGGGTGTGCGGGAGATAGTGCGTGCGGGAGAGTGTTTGAGCGTGCGGGAGAGTGTTTGGGTGTGCGGGAGAGCGTTTGGGCGTGCGGGAGAGTGTTTGGGCGTGCGGGAGAGCGTTTGGGCGTGCGGGAGAGCGTTTGGGCGAGCGTGAGAGCGTTTGGGCGTGCGGGAGAGCGTTTGGGCGTGCGGGAGAGCGTTTGGGCGTGCGGGAGAGCGTTTGGGCGTGCGGGAGAGCGTTCGGCCGTGCGGGAGAGCGTTTGGGCGTGCGGGAGAGCGTTTGGGCGTGCAGGAGAGCTTTTCGGCGTGCGGGAGAGCGTTTGGGTGTGCGGGAGAGCGTTCGGCCGTGCGGGAGAGCGTTTGGGCGTGCGGGAGAGCGTTTGGGCGTGCGGGAGAGCGTTTGGGCGTGCGGGAGAGCGTTTGAGCGTGCGAGAGAGGGTTTGGGCGTGCGGGAGAGTGTTTGGGCGTGCGGGAGAGTGTTTGGGCGTGCGGGAGAGTGTTTGAGCGTGCGGGAGAGCGTTCGGCCGTGCGGGAGAGTGAGCGTGCGGGAGAGCGTTTGGGCATGCGGGAGAGAGTGCATGCGGGAGAGTGTTTGGGCGTGCGGGAGAGTGTTTAGGCGTGCGAGAGAGTGTTTGGGCGTGCGAGAGAGTGTTTGGGCGTGCGGGAGAGTGTTTGGGCGTGCAGGAGAGAGTGCGTGCGGGAGAGTGTTTGGGCGTGCGGGAGAGCGTTTGGGCGTGCGAGAGAGTGTTTGGGCGTGCGAGAGAGCGTTTGGGCGTGCGGGAGAGCGTTCGGCCGTGCGGGAGAGTGTTTGGGCGTGCGGGAGAGCGTTTGGGCGTGCGGGAGAGCGTTTGGGCGTGCGGGAGAATGTTTGAGCGTGCGAGAGGGGGTTTGGGCGGGCGGGAGAGAATGCATGCGAGAGAGGGTTTGAGCATGCGGCAGAGTGTTTGAACGTGTGGCAGAGTGTTTGAACGTGTGGCAGAGTGTTTGAACGTGCGAGAGAGGGTTTGAGCGTGCGGCAGAGTGTTTGAACGTGTGGCAGAGTGTTTGAGCGTGCGGTTAAGCGTTTGGGCGTGCGGGAGAGGGTTTGGGTGTGCGGGAGATAGTGCGTGCAGGAGAGTGTTTGAGCGTGCGGGAGAGCGTTTGGGCGTGCGGGAGAGCGTTTGGGCGTGCGGGAGAGAGTTTGGCCATGCGGGAGAGCGTTCTGCCGTGCGAGAGACAGTTTGGGCGTGCGGGAGAGTGTTTGGGCGTGGGGGAGAAAATGCGTGCGGGAGAGCGTTTGGGTGTGCGGGAGAGCGTTTGGGCGTGCGGGAGAGCGTTTGGGGGTGCGGGAGAGTGTTTGGGCGTGCTGGAGAGCGTTCGGGCGTGCGGGAGAGCGTTCGGGCGTGCGGGAGAGCGTTTGGGCGTGCGGGAGAGTGTTTGGGCGTGCGGGAGAGAGTATGGGCGTGCGGGAGAGTGCTGGGTGTGCGGGAGATTGTTTGAGCGTGTGAAAGAGAGTTTGGGCGTGCGGCAGAGCGTTTGGGCGTGCGGCAGAGCGTTTGGGCGTGCTGGAGAGCGCTTGGGCGTGCGGGAGAGCGCTTGGGCGTGCGGGGAGAGCGCTTGGGCGTGCGGGAGAGTGAGCGTGCGGGAGTGTGAGCGTGCGGAAAAGTGCTTGGGCGAGCGGCAGAGTGTTTGTGCGTGCGGGAGAGTGAGCGTGCGGGAGTGTGTTTGAGCGTGCGGGATAGTGTTTGGGCGTGTGGGAGAGAGTATGGGCGTGCGGGAGAGTTTTTGGGTGTGCGGGAGATTGTTTGAGCGTGTGAAAGAGAGTTTGGGCGTGCGGGAGAGCGTTTGGGCGTGCGGGAGAGCGTTTGGGCGTGCGGGAGAGCGTTTGGGCGTGCGGGAGAGCGTTTGGGCGTGCGGGAGAGCGTTTGGGCGTGCGGGAGAGCGTTTGGGCGTGCGGGAGACCGCTTGGGCGAGCGGGAGAGCGCTTGGGCGAGCGGGAGAGCGTTTGGGCGAGCGGGAGAGCGTTTGGGCGTGCGGCAGAGCGTTTGGGCGTGCGGGAGAGAGTTTGGACGTGCGAGAGAGTGTTTGGACGTGCGAGAGAGAGTGCGGGAGGGAGAGCGTTTGGACGTGCGGGAGAGTGTTTGGGCGTGCGTTAAGAGTGTTTGAGCGTGCGAGAGTGTGTTTGAGCGTGTGGGAGAGCGTTTCGGCGTGCGAGAGAGCGTTTGGGCGAGCGGGTGAGCGTTTGGGCGAGCGGGAGAGCGTTTGAGCGTGCGGGAGAGCGTTTGGGCGTGCGGGAGAGCGTTTGGGCGTGCGGGAGAGTGTTTGAGCGTGCGGGAGAGTGTTTGGGCGTGTGGAAAAGTGTTTGAGCGTGCAGGAGAGTGTTTGGGCGTGTGGAAAAGAGTTTGGGCGTGCGGGAGAGTGGGCGTGCAGGAGAGCGTTTGAGCGTGCGGGAGAGCGTTTGGGCGTGCGGGAGAGCGTTTGGGCGTGCGGGAGAGCGTTTGGGCGTGCGGGAGAGCGTTTGGGCGTGCGGGAGAGCGTTTGGGCGTGCGGGAGAGCGTTTGAGCGTGCGGGAGAGTGTTTGGGCGTGTGGAAAAGTGTTTGAGCGTGCAGGAGAGTGTTTGGGCGTGTGGAAAAGAGTTTGGGCGTGTGGGAGAGTGGGCGTGCAGGAGAGCGTTTGAGCGTGCGGTAGAGCGTTTGGGCGTGCGGGAGAGCGTTTGGGCGTGCGGGAGAGCGTTTGGGCGTGCGGGAGAGCGTTTGGGCGTGCGTGAGAGCGTTTGGGCGTGCGGGAGAGAATGCGTGCAGGAGAGCGTTTGGGCGTGCGTTAAGAGTCTTTGGGTGTGCGGGAGAGCGTTCGGCCGTGCGGGAGAGTGTTTGAGCGTGCGGGAGAGTGTTTGGGCGTGCGGGAGAGCGTTTGGGCGTGCGGGAGAGCGTTTGGGCGTGCGGGGAGAGCGTTTGGGCGTGCGTTAAGAGTCTTTGGGTGTGCGGGAGAGCGTTCGGCCGTGCGGGAGAGTGTTTGAGCGTGCGAGAGAGGGTTTGGGCGTGCGAGAGAGGGTTTGTGCGTGCGGGAGAGCGTTTGGGCATGCGGGAGAGTGTTTAGGCGTGCGAGAGAGTGGGCGTGCGGGAGAGCGTTTGGGCGTGCGGGAGAGCGTTTGGGCGTGCGGGAGAGCGTTTGGGCGTGCGGGAGAGCGTTTGGGCGTGCGGGAGAGCGTTTGGGCGTGCGGGAGAGCGTATGGGCGTGTGTTAAGAGTCTTTGGGTGTGCGGGAGAGCGTTCGGCCGTGCGGGAGAGTGTTTGGGCGTGCGGGAGAGCGTGTTGGGCGTGCGGGAGAGCGTTTGGGCGTGCGGGAGAATGTTTGAGCGTGCGAGAGGGGGTTTGGGCGGGCGGGAGAGAATGCGTGCGAGAGAGGGTTTGAGCGTGCGGCAGAGTGTTTGAACGTGCGGCAGAGTGTTTGAGCGTGCGGTTAAGCGTTTGGGCGTGCGGGAGAGGGTTTGGGTGTGCGGGAGATAGTGCGTGCAGGAGAGTGTTTGAGCGTGCGGGAGAGCGTTTGGGCGTGCAGGAGAGCGTTTGGGCGTGCGGGAGAGAGTTTGGCCATGCGGGAGAGCGTTCTGCCGTGCGAGAGACAGTTTGGGCGTGCGGGAGAGTGTTTGGGCGTGGGGGAGAAAATGCGTGCGGGAGAGCGTTCGGGCGTGCGGGGGAAAATGCGTGCGGGAGAGAATGCGTGCGGGAGTGTGTTCGGGCGTGCGGGAGTGCGTTCGGCCGTGCGGGAGATCGTTTGGGGTGTGCGGGAGTGTGTTTGGGGCGTGCGGGAGAGCGTTTGGGCGTGCGGGAGAGTGTTTGGGCGTGTGGGAGTGTGTTTGGGCGTGTGGGAGAGCGTTTGGGCGTGCGGGAGAGCGTTTGGGCGTGCGTTAAGAGTCTTTGGGTGTGCGGGAGAGCGTTCGGCCGTGCGGGAGAGTGTTTGGGCGTGCGGGAGAGCGTTTGGGCGTGCGGGAGAGAGTTTGGGCGTGCGGGAGAATGTTTGAGCGTGCGAGAGGGGGTTTGGGCGGGCGGGAGAGAATGCATGCGAGAGAGGGTTTGAGCATGCGGCAGAGTGTTTGAACGTGTGGCAGAGTGTTTGAACGTGTGGCAGAGTGTTTGAACGTGCGAGAGAGGGTTTGAGCGTGCGGCAGAGTGTTTGAACGTGTGGCAGAGTGTTTGAGCGTGCGGTTAAGCGTTTGGGCGTGCGGGAGAGGGTTTGGGTGTGCGGGAGATAGTGCGTGCGGGAGAGTGTTTGGGCGTGCGGCAGAGTGTTTGGGCGTGCGGGAGAGTGTTTGGGCGTGCGGGAGAGCGTTTGGGCGTGCGGGAGAGTGAGCGTGCGGGAGTGTGTTTGAGCGTGCGGGATAGTGTTTGGGCGTGTGGGAGAGAGTATGGGCGTGCGGGAGAGTTTTTGGGTGTGCGGGAGATTGTTTGAGCGTGTGAAAGAGAGTTTGGGCGTGCGGGAGAGCGTTTGGGCGTGCGGGAGAGCGCTTGGGCGAGCGGGAGAGCGCTTGGGCGAGCGGGAGAGCGCTTGGGCGTGCGGGAGAGAGTTTGGGCGTGCGGGAGAGCGTTTGGGCGTGCGGGAGAGCGTTTGGGCGTGCGGGAGAGTGAGCGTGCGGGAAAGTGTTTGAGCATGCGGGAGAGAGTTTGGCCATGCGGGAGAGCGTTCTGCCGTGCGAGAGACAGTTTGGGCGTGCGGGAGAGTGTTTGGGCGTGGGGGAGAAAATGCGTGCGGGAGAGCGTTTGGGTGTGCGGGAGAGCGTTTGGGCGTGCGGGAGATCGTTTGGGCGTGCGGGAGAGCGTTCGGGCGTGCGGGAGAGCGTTCGGGCGTGCGGGAGAGCGTTCGGGCGTGCGGGAGAGCGTTCGGGCGTGCGGGAGAGCGTTCGAGCGTGCGGGAGAGCGTTTGGGCGTGCGGGAGAGAGTATGGGCGTGCGGGAGAGTGCTGGGTGTGCGGGAGAGTGCTGGGTGTGCGGGAGATTGTTTGAGCGTGTGAAAGAGAGTTTGGGCGTGCGGCAGAGCGTTTGGGCGTGCGGCAGAGCGTTTGGGCGTGCGGCAGAGCGTTTGGGCGTGCTGGAGAGCGCTTGAGCGTGCGGGAGAGCGCTTGGGCGTGCGGGAGAGCGCTTGGGCATGCGGGAGAGTGAGCGTGCGGAAAAGTGTTTGGGCGTGCGGGAGAGCGTTTGGGCGTGCGGGAGAGCGTTTGGGCGAGCGGCAGAGTGTTTGTGCGTGCGGGAGAGTGAGCGTGCGGGAGTGTGTTTGAGCATGCGGGATAGTGTTTGGGCGTGTTGGGAGAGAGTATGGGCGTGCGGGAGAGTTTTTGGGTGTGCGGGAGATTGTTTGAGCGTGTGAAAGAGAGTTTGGGCGTGCGGGGAGAGCGTTTGGGCGTGCGGGAGAGCGTTTGGGCGTGCGGGAGACCGCTTGGGCGAGCGGGAGAGCGCTTGGGCGAGCGGGAGAGCGTTTGGGCGAGCGGGAGAGCGTTTGGGCGTGCGGCAGAGCGTTTGGGCGTGCGGGAGAGAGTTTGGACGTGCGAGAGAGAGTGCGGGAGGGAGAGCGTTTGGACGTGCGGGAGAGTGTTTGGGCGTGCGGGAGAGTGTTTGAGCGTGCGGGAGAGTGTTTGGGCGTGCGGGAGAGTGTTTGGGCGTGCGGAAAAGTGTTTGAGCGTGCAGGAGAGTGTTTGGGCGTGCGGAAAAGAGTTTGGGCGTGCGGGAGAGTGGGCGTGCAGGAGAGCGTTTGAGCGTGCGGGAGAGCGTTTGGGCGTGCGGGAGAGCGTTTGGGCGTGCGGGAGAGCGTTTGGGCGTGCGGGAGAGCGTTTGGGCGTGCGGGAGAGCGTTTTGGGCGTGCGGGAGAGCGTTTGGGCGTGCGGGAGAGCGTTTGGGCGTGCGGGAGAGCGTTTGGGAATGGAAGAGAGCGTTTGGGCATGCGGGAGAGTGCTTGGGCATGCAGGAGAGAGTGCGTGCGGGAGAGCGTTTGACCGTGCGGTGAGAGTGCATGCGGGAGAGTGTTTGGGAATGGAAGAGAGTGTTTGGGCATGCGAGAGAGCGTTTGGGCGCGCGGAGAGATTTTCGGCATGCGGGAGAGCGTTTGAGCGTGCGGGGAGAGCGTTTGGGCGTGCCGGAGAGCGTTTGGGCGTGCCGGAGAGCGTTTGGGCGTGCCGGAGAGAGTGCGTGCGGGAGTGTGTTTGGGCGTGCCGGAGAGAGTGCGTGCGGGAGAGTGTTTGGGCGTGCGGGTGAGTGTTTGTGTGTGCGGGCGAGCGTTTGGGCGTGCGGGAGAGCGTTTGGGTTGCGGGAGAGCGTCTGGGTTGCGGCAGAGCATTTGGGCGTGCGGCAGAGCATTTGGGCGTGCGGCAGAGCTTTTGGGCGTGCGGGAGAGCGTTTGGGCGTGCGGCAGAGCTTTTGGGCGTGCGGGAGAGCGTTTGGGCGTGCGGGAGAGCGCTTGGGCGAGCGGGAGAGCGTTCGGCCGTGCGGGAGAGCGTTCGCGCGTGCGGGAGAGAGTTCGAGCGTGCGGAGAGAGTTTGGGCGTGCGGGAGAGCGTTCGGGCGTGCGGGGAGAGCGTTCGGGCGTGCGGGAGAGCGTTCGGGCGTGCGGCAGAGCGTTCGGGCGTGCGGCAGAGCGTTCGGGCGTGCGGGAGAAAATGCGTGCGGGGGAAAATGCGTGCGGGAGAGAGTTTGGGCGTGCGGGAGTGTGTTCGGGCGTGCGGGAGTGCGTTCGGCCGTGCGGGAGAGCGTTCGGCCGTGCGGGAGAGCGTTCGGCCGTGCGGGAGAGCGTTCGGCCGTGCGGGAGAGCGTTCGGCCGTGCGGGAGAGCGTTCGGCCGTGCGGGAGATCGTTTGGGGTGTGCGGGAGATCGTTTGGGGTGTGCGGGAGAGTGTTTGGGCGTGCGGGAGTGTGTTTGGGCGTGTGGGAGAGCGTTTGGGCGTGCGGGAGAGGGTTTGGGCGTGCGGGAGAGTGTTTGAGCGTGCGGGAGAGTGTTTGAGCGTGCGGGAGAGTGTTTGGGTGTGCGGGAGATAGTGCATGCGGGAGAGCGTTGGGGCGTGCGGGAGAGCGTTTGGGCGTGCGGGAGAGCGTGCGTGCGGGAGACAGTGCGTGCGGGAGAGCGTTTGGGCGTGCGGGAGAGCGTTTGGGCGTGCGGGAGAGCGTTTGGGCGTGCGGGAGAGAATGCGTGCAGGAGAGCGTTTGGGCGTGCGGGAGAGCGTTTGGGCGTGCGAGAGAGAATGCGTGCAGGAGAGCGTTTGGGCGTGCGGGAGAGCGTTTGGGCGTGCGTTAAGAGTCTTTGGGTGTGCGGGAGAGCGTTCGGCCGTGCGGGAGAGTGTTTGAGCGTGCGCGAGAGGGTTTGGGCGTGCGAGAGAGGGTTTGTGCGTGCGAGAGAGGGTTTGTGCGTGCAGGAGAGCGTTTGGGCATGCGGGAGAGAGTGCATGCGGGAGAGTGATTGGGCGTGCGGGAGAGTGTTTAGGCGTGCGAGAGAGTGTTTGGGCGTGCGAGAGAGTGTTTGGGCGTGCGAGAGAGTGTTTGGGCGTGCAGGAGAGAGTGCGTGCGGGAGAGTGTTTGGGCGTGCGGGAGAGCGTTTGGGCGTGCGGGAGAGCGTTTGGGCGTGCGGGAGAACGTTTGGGCGTGCGGGAGAGCGTTTGGGCGTGCGGGAGAGCGTATGGGCGTGCGTTAAGAGTCTTTGGGTGTGCGGGGAGAGCGTTCGGCCGTGCGGGAGAGTGTTTGGGCGTGCGGGAGAGCGTTTGGGCGTGCGGGAGAGCGTTTGGGCGTGCGGGAGAGCGTTTGGGCGTGCGGGAGAGCGTTTGGGCGTGCGGGAGAATGTTTGAGCGTGCGAGAGGGGGTTTGGGCGGGCGGGAGAGAATGCATGCGAGAGAGGGTTTGAGCATGCGGCAGAGTGTTTGAACGTGTGGCAGAGTGTTTGAACGTGCGAGAGAGGGTTTGAGCGTGCGGCAGAGTGTTTGAACGTGTGGCAGAGTGTTTGAACGTGCGGCAGAGTGTTTGAACGTGCGGCAGAGTGTTTGAACGTGTGGCAGAGTGTTTGAACGTGTGGCAGAGTGTTTGAACGTGTGGCAGAGTGTTTGAGCGTGCGGGGAGAGCGTTTGGGCGTGCGGGAGAGGGTTTGGGTGTGCGGGAGATAGTGCATGCGGGAGAGTGTTTGGGCGTGCGGGAGAGCGTTTGGGCGTGCGGGGAGAGCGTTCGGCCGTGCGGGAGAGTGTTTGGGCGTGCGAGAGGGGGTTTGGGCGGGCGGGAGAGCGTTTGGGCGTGCGGGAGAGCGTTTGGGCGTGCGGGAGAGCGTTCGGCCGTGCGGGAGAGTGTTTGGGCGTGCGGGAGAGCGTTTGGGGCGGGCGGGAGAGCGTTTGGGCGTGCGGGAGAATGTTTGAGCGTGCGAGAGGGAGTTTGGGCGGGCGGGAGAGAATGCGTGCAAGAGAGGATTTGAGCGTGCGGCAGAGTGTTTGAACGTGTGGCAGAGTGTTTGAACGTGTGGCAGAGCGTTTGGGCGTGCGGGAGAGTGTTTGAGCGTGCGGGAGAGCGTTTGGGCGTGCGGGAGAGGGTTTGGGTGTGCGGGAGATAGTGCATGCGGGAGAGTGTTTGAGTGTACGGGAGAGTGTTTGGGCGTGCGGGAGAGTGTTTGGGCGTGCGGGAGAGTGTTTGGGCGTGCGGGAGAGTGTTTGGGCGTGCGGGAGAGTGTTTGGGCGTGCGGGAGAGTGTTTGGGCGTGCGAGAGAGTGTTTGGGCGTGCGAGAGAGTGTTTGGGCGTGCGAGAGAGTGTTTGGGCGTGCAGGAGAGAGTGCGTGCGGGAGAGTGTTTGGGCGTGCGGGAGAGTAAGCGTGCGGGAGAGCGTTTGGGCGTGCGGGAGAGCGTTTGGGCGTGCGGGAGAAAAAGCGTGCAGGAGAGCGTTCGGCCGTGCGGGAGAGCGTTCGGCCGTGCGGGAGAGCGTTCGGCCGTGCGGGAGAGCGTTTGGGCGTGCGGGAGAGTGGGCGTGCGGGAAAGTGTTTGAGCATGCGGGAGAGAGTTTGGCCGTGCGGGAGAGCGTTCTGCCGTGCGAGAGACAGTTTGGGCGTGCGGGAGAGTGTTTGGGCGTGCGGGAGAAAATGCATGCGGGAGAGCGTTTGAGCGTGCAGTAGAGCGTTTGGGCGTGCAGTAGAGCGTTTGGGCGTGCGGGAGAAAATGCGTGCGGGAGAGAGTTTGGGCATGTGGGAGAGCGTTCGGGCGTGCGGTGAGAGCGTTCGAGCGTGCGGGAGAGCGTTCGAGCGTGCGGGAGAGTGAGCGTGCGGGGGTGTGAGCGTGCGGAAAAGTGTTTGGGCGTGCGGGAGAGCGTTCGGGCGTGCGGGAGAGCGTTCGGGCGTGCGGCAGAGTGTTTGAACGTGTGGCAGAGTGTTTGAACGTGTGGCAGAGTGTTTGAGCGTGCGGCAGAGTGTTTGAACGTGTGGCAGAGTGTTTGAGCGTGCGGCAGAGCGTTTGGGCGTGCGGGAGAGGGTTTGGGTGTGCGGGAGAGGGTTTGGGTGTGCGGGAGATAGTGCATGCGGGAGAGTGTTTGAGTGTGCGGGAGAGTGTTTGGGCGTGCGGGAGAGTGTTTGGGCGTGCGGGAGAGCGTTTGGGCGTGCGGGAGAGCGTTTGGGCGTGCGGGAGAGCGTTTGGGCGTGCGGGAGAGCGTTTGGGCGTGCGGGAGAGCGTTTGGGCGTGCGGGAGAGTGTTTGGGCGTGCAGGAGAGCTTTTCGGCGTGCGGGAGAGAATGCGTGCGGGAGAGCGTTTGGGCGTGCGTTAAGAGTCTTTGGGTGTGCGGGAGAGCGTTCGGCCGTGCGGGAGAGCGTTTGGGCGTGCGGGAGAGCGTTCGGCCGTGCGGGAGAGCGTTCGGCCGTGCGGGAGAGCGTTTGGGCGTGCGGGAGAGCGTTTGGGCGTGCGGGAGAGCGTTTGGGCGTGCGGGGAGAGCGTTTGGGCGTGCGGGGAGAGCGTTTGGGCGAGCCGGAGACGGTTTGAGCGTGCGAGAGAGGGTTTGGGCGTGCGAGAGAGTGTTTGGGCGTGCGGGAGAGTGTTTGGGCGTGCGGGAGAGTGTTTGGGCGTGCGGGAGAGCGTTTGGGCGCGCCGGAGAGCATTTGGACAAGCCGGAGACGGTTTGAGCGTGCGAGAGAGGGTTTGTGCGTGCGGGAGAGCGTTTGGGCATGCGGGAGAGAGTGCATGCGGGAGAGTGTTTGGGCGTGCGGGAGAGTGTTTAGGCGTGCGAGAGAGTGTTTGGGCGTGCGAGAGAGTGTTTGGGCGTGCGAGAGAGTGTTTGGGCGTGCGAGAGAGTGTTTGGGCGTGCAGGAGAGAGTGCGTGCGGGAGAGTGTTTGGGCGTGCGGGAGAGTAAGCGTGCGGGAGAGTTTTTGGGCGTGCGGGAGAGCGTTTGGGCGTGCGGGAGAGCGTTTGGGCGTGCGGGAGAGCGTTTGGGCGAGCGGGGAGAGCGATTTTGCGTGCGGAAAAGTGTTTGAGCGTGCGGGAGAGCGTTTGGGCGTGCGGGAGAGTGAGCGTGCGGGAGAGTGTTTGGGCGTGCGGGAGAGTGTTTGGGCGTGCGGGAGAGTGAGCGTGCGGGAGAGTGTTTGGGCGTGCGGGAGAGTGTTTGGGCGTGCGGAAGAGCGTTTGAGCGTGCGGCAGAGCGTTTGGCCGGGCGGGAGAGCGCTTGGGCGGGCGGGGAGAGCGCTTGGGCGGGGCGGGAGAGCGCTTGGGCGGGCGGCAGAGCGTTTTGGGGCGGGCGGCAGAGCGCTTGGGCGGGCGGGAGAGCGCTTGGGCGGGCGGGAGAGCGTTCGGCCGTGCGGGAGAGCGTTTGGGCGTGCGGGAGAGCGTTTGGGCGTGCGGGGAGAGCGTTTGGGCGTGCGGGAGAGCGTTTGGGCGTGCGGGAGAACGTTTGGGCGTGCGGGAGAAAATGCGTGCGGGAGAGCGTTTGGGCGTGCGGGAGTGTGATCGGCCGTGCGGGAGAGCGCTCGGCCGTGCGGGAGAGCGTTCGGCCGTGCGGGAGACAGTTCGGCCGTGCGGGAGAGTGTTTGGGCGTGCGGGAGAAAATGCGTGCGGGAGAGTGTTTGGGCGTGCGGGAGAGCGTTTGGGCGTGCGGGAAAGCGTTCGGCCGTGCGGGAGACAGTTTGGGCGTGCGGGGAGAGCGTTCGGCCGTGCGGGAGAGCGTTCGGCCGTGCGGGAGAGCGTTCGGCCGTGCGGGAGAGCGTTCGGCCGTGCGGGAGAGCGTTTGGGCGTGCGGCAGAGCGTTTGGGCGTGCGGCAGAGCGTTTGGGCGTGCGGGAGAAAATGCGTGCGGGAGAGAGTTTGGGCGTGCGGGAGTGCGTTCGGCCGTGCGGGAGAGCGTTCGGCCGTGCGGGAGAGCGTTTGGGCGTGCGGGAGAGCGTTTGGGCTTGCGGGGGAGCGTTTGGGCGTGCGGGAGAGCGTTTGGGTGTGCGGGGAGAGCGTTTGGGAGAGCGTTTGGGCGGGCGGGAGAGCGTTTGCGCTTGCGGGAGAGCGTTTGGGCGTGCGGGGGAGCGTTTGGGCGTGAGTGAGAGCGTTTGGGCGTGCGGGAGAGCGTTTGGGCGTGCGGGAGAGCGTTTGAGCGTGCGGGAGAGCGTTTGGGCGTGCGGGAGAGCATTTGGGCGGGCGGGAGAGCGTTTGGGCTTGCGGGAGAGCGTTTGGGCGTGCGTGGGAGCGTTTGGACGTGAGTGAGAGCGTTTGAGCGTGCGGGAGAGCGTTTGAGCGTGCGGGAGAGCGTTTGGGAATGGAAGAGAGCGTTTGGGCATGCGGGAGAGTGCTTGGGCATGCAGGAGAGAGTGCGTGCGGGAGAGCGTTTGACCGTGCGGTGAGAGTGCATGCGGGAGAGTGTTTGGGAATGGAAGAGAGTGTTTGGGCATGCGAGAGAGCGTTTGGGCGCGCGGAGAGATTTTCGGCATGCGGGAGAGCGTTTGAGCGTGCGGGAGAGCGTTTGGGCGTGCCGGAGAGCGTTTGGGTGTGCCGGAGAGCGTTTGGGCGTGCCGGAGAGAGTGCGTGCGGGAGTGTGTTTGGGCGTGCCGGAGAGAGTGCGTGCGGGAGAGTGTTTGGGCGTGCGGGTGAGTGTTTGTGTGTGCGGGCGAGCGTTTGGGCGTGCGGGAGAGTGTTTGGGTTGCGGGAGAGCGTTTGGGTTGCGGGGAGAGCGTCTGGGTTGCGGGAGAGCGTCTGGGTTGCGGCAGAGCATTTGGGCGTGCGGCAGAGCATTTGGGCGTGCGGCAGAGCTTTTGGGCGTGCGGGAGAGCGTTTGGGCGTGCGGCAGAGCTTTTGGGCGTGCAGGAGAGCGTTTGGGCGTGCGGGAGAGCGCTTGGGCGAGCGGGAGAGCGTTCGGCCGTGCGGGAGAGCGTTCGAGCGTGCGGGAGAGAGTTTGAGCGTGCGGAGAGAGTTTGGGCGTGCGGGGAGAGTGTTTGGGTTGCGGGAGAGCGTTTGGGTTGCGGGAGAGCGTCTGGGTTGCGGGAGAGCGTCTGGGTTGCGGCAGAGCATTTGGGCGTGCGGCAGAGCATTTGGGCGTGCGGCAGAGCTTTTGGGCGTGCGGGAGAGCGTTTGGGCGTGCGGCAGAGCTTTTGGGCGTGCAGGAGAGCGTTTGGGCGTGCGGGGAGAGCGCTTGGGCGAGCGGGAGAGCGTTCGGCCGTGCGGGAGAGCGTTCGAGCGTGCGGGAGAGAGTTTGAGCGTGCGGAGAGAGTTTGGGCGTGCGGAGAGTGTTTGGGCGTGCGGGAGAGCGTTCGGGCGTGCGGGAGAGCGTTCGGGCGTGCGGGGAGAGCGTTCGGGCGTGCGGCAGAGCGTTCGGGCGTGCGGCAGAGCGTTCGGGCGTGCGGCAGAGCGTTCGGGCGTGCGGGAGAAAATGCGTGCGGGGGAAAATGCGTGCGGGAGAGAGTTTGGGCGTGCGGGAGTGTGTTCGGGTGTGCGGGAGTGCGTTCGGCCGTGCGGGAGAGCGTTCAGCCGTGCGGGAGAGCGTTCGGCCGTGCGGGAGAGCGTTCGGCCGTGCGGGAGAGCGTTCGGCCGTGCGGGAGAGCGTTCGGCCGTGCGGGAGATCGTTTGGGGTGTGCGGGAGATCGTTTGGGGTGTGCGGGAGAGTGTTTGGGCGTGTGGGAGAGCGTTTGGGCGTGCGGGAGAGGGTTTGGGTGTGCGGGAGATAGTGCGTGCGGGAGAGTGTTTGAGCGTGCGGGAGAGTGTTTGGGTGTGCGGGAGAGCGTTTGGGCGTGCGGGAGAGTGTTTGGGCGTGCGGGAGAGCGTTTGGGCGTGCGGGAGAGCGTTTGGGCGAGCGGGAGAGCGTTTGGGCGTGCGGGAGAGCGTTTGGGCGTGCGGGAGAGCGTTTGGGCGTGCGGGAGAGCGTTTGGGCGTGCGGGAGAGCGTTTGGGCGTGCGGGAGAGCGTTCGGCCGTGCGGGAGAGCGTTTGGGCGTGCGGGAGAGCGTTTGGGCGTGCGGGAGAGCGTTCGGCCGTGCGGGGAGAGCGTTCGGCCGTGCGGGAGAGCGTTCGGCCGTGCGGGAGAGCGTTCGGGCGTGCGGGAGAGCGTTTGGGCGTGCGGGAGAGCGTTTGGGCGTGCGGGAGAGCGTTTGAGCGTGCGAGAGAGGGTTTGGGCGTGCGGGAGAGTGTTTGGGCGTGCGGGAGAGTGTTTGGGCGTGCGGGAGAGTGTTTGAGCGTGCGGGAGAGCGTTCGGCCGTGCGGGAGAGTGAGCGTGCGGGAGAGCGTTTGGGCATGCGGGAGAGAGTGCATGCGGGAGAGTGTTTGGGCGTGCGGGAGAGTGTTTAGGCGTGCGAGAGAGTGTTTGGGCGTGCGAGAGAGTGTTTGGGCGTGCGGGAGAGTGTTTGGGCGTGCAGGAGAGAGTGCGTGCGGGAGAGTGTTTGGGCGTGCGGGAGAGCGTTTGGGCGTGCGAGAGAGTGTTTGGGCGTGCGAGAGAGCGTTTGGGCGTGCGGGGAGAGCGTTCGGCCGTGCGGGAGAGTGTTTGGGCGTGCGGGAGAGCGTTTGGGCGTGCGGGGAGAGCGTTTGGGCGTGCGGGAGAATGTTTGAGCGTGCGAGAGGGGGTTTGGGCGGGCGGGAGAGAATGCATGCGAGAGAGGGTTTGAGCATGCGGCAGAGTGTTTGAACGTGTGGCAGAGTGTTTGAACGTGTGGCAGAGTGTTTGAACGTGTGGCAGAGTGTTTGAACGTGCGAGAGAGGGTTTGAGCGTGCGGCAGAGTGTTTGAACGTGTGGCAGAGTGTTTGAGCGTGCGGTTAAGCGTTTGGGCGTGCGGGAGAGGGTTTGGGTGTGCGGGAGATAGTGCGTGCAGGAGAGTGTTTGAGCGTGCGGGAGAGCGTTTGGGCGTGCGGGAGAGCGTTTGGGCGTGCGGGAGAGAGTTTGGCCATGCGGGAGAGCGTTCTGCCGTGCGAGAGACAGTTTGGGCGTGCGGGAGAGTGTTTGGGCGTGGGGGAGAAAATGCGTGCGGGAGAGCGTTTGGGTGTGCGGGAGAGCGTTTGGGCGTGCGGGAGAGCGTTTGGGGGTGCGGGAGAGTGTTTGGGCGTGCTGGAGAGCGTTCGGGCGTGCGGGAGAGCGTTCGGGCGTGCGGGGAGAGCGTTTGGGCGTGCGGGAGAGCGTTTGGGCGTGCGGGATAGTGTTTGGGCGTGCGGGAGAGAGTATGGGCGTGCGGGAGAGTGCTGGGTGTGCGGGAGATTGTTTGAGCGTGTGAAAGAGAGTTTGGGCGTGCGGCAGAGCGTTTGGGCGTGCGGCAGAGCGTTTGGGCGTGCTGGAGAGCGCTTGGGCGTGCGGGAGAGCGCTTGGGCGTGCGGGGAGAGCGCTTGGGCGTGCGGGAGAGTGAGCGTGCGGGAGTGTGAGCGTGCGGAAAAGTGCTTGGGCGAGCGGCAGAGTGTTTGTGCGTGCGGGAGAGTGAGCGTGCGGGAGTGTGTTTGAGCGTGCGGGATAGTGTTTGGGCGTGTGGGAGAGAGTATGGGCGTGCGGGAGAGTTTTTGGGTGTGCGGGAGATTGTTTGAGCGTGTGAAAGAGAGTTTGGGCGTGCGGGAGAGCGTTTGGGCGTGCGGGAGAGCGTTTGGGCGTGCGGGAGAGCGTTTGGGCGTGCGGGAGAGCGTTTGGGCGTGCGGGAGACCGCTTGGGCGAGCGGGAGAGCGCTTGGGCGAGCGGGAGAGCGTTTGGGCGAGCGGGAGAGCGTTTGGGCGAGCGGGAGAGCGTTTGGGCGTGCGGCAGAGCGTTTGGGCGTGCGGGAGAGAGTTTGGACGTGCGAGAGAGTGTTTGGACGTGCGAGAGAGAGTGCGGGAGGGAGAGCGTTTGGACGTGCGGGAGAGTGTTTGGGCGTGCGTTAAGAGTGTTTGAGCGTGCGAGAGTGTGTTTGAGCGTGTGGGAGAGCGTTTCGGCGTGCGAGAGAGCGTTTGGGCGAGCGGGGTGAGCGTTTGGGCGAGCGGGAGAGCGTTTGAGCGTGCGGGAGAGCGTTTGGGCGTGCGGGAGAGCGTTTGGGCGTGCGGGAGAGTGTTTGAGCGTGCGGGAGAGTGTTTGGGCGTGTGGAAAAGTGTTTGAGCGTGCAGGAGAGTGTTTGGGCGTGTGGAAAAGAGTTTGGGCGTGCGGGAGAGTGGGCGTGCAGGAGAGCGTTTGAGCGTGCGGGAGAGCGTTTGGGCGTGCGGGGAGAGCGTTTGGGCGTGCGGGAGAGCGTTTGGGCGTGCGGGAGAGCGTTTGGGCGTGCGGGAGAGCGTTTGGGCGTGCGGGAGAGAATGCGTGCAGGAGAGCGTTTGGGCGTGCGTTAAGAGTCTTTGGGTGTGCGGGAGAGCGTTCGGCCGTGCGGGAGAGTGTTTGAGCGTGCGGGAGAGTGTTTGGGCGTGCGGGAGAGCGTTTGGGCGTGCGGGAGAGCGTTTGGGCGTGCGGGAGAGCGTTTGGGCGTGCGTTAAGAGTCTTTGGGTGTGCGGGAGAGCGTTCGGCCGTGCGGGAGAGTGTTTGAGCGTGCGAGAGAGGGTTTGGGCGTGCGAGAGAGGGTTTGTGCGTGCGGGAGAGCGTTTGGGCATGCGGGAGAGTGTTTAGGCGTGCGAGAGAGTGGGCGTGCAGGAGAGAGGGCGTGCGGGAGAGCGTTTGGGCGTGCGGGAGAGCGTTTGGGCGTGCGGGAGAGCGTTTGGGCGTGCGGGAGAGCGTTTGGGCGTGCGGGAGAGCGTATGGGCGTGCGTTAAGAGTCTTTGGGTGTGCGGGAGAGCGTTCGGCCGTGCGGGAGAGTGTTTGGGCGTGCGGGAGAGCGTTTGGGCGTGCGGGAGAGCGTTTGGGCGTGCGGGAGAATGTTTGAGCGTGCGAGAGGGGGTTTGGGCGGGCGGGAGAGAATGCGTGCGAGAGAGGGTTTTGAGCGTGCGGCAGAGTGTTTGAACGTGCGGCAGAGTGTTTGAGCGTGCGGTTAAGCGTTTGGGCGTGCGGGAGAGGGTTTGGGTGTGCGGGAGATAGTGCGTGCAGGAGAGTGTTTGAGCGTGCGGGAGAGCGTTTGGGCGTGCAGGAGAGCGTTTGGGCGTGCGGGAGAGAGTTTGGCCATGCGGGAGAGCGTTCTGCCGTGCGAGAGACAGTTTGGGCGTGCGGGAGAGTGTTTGGGCGTGGGGGAGAAAATGCGTGCGGGAGAGCGTTCGGGCGTGCGGGGGAAAATGCGTGCGGGAGAGAATGCGTGCGGGAGTGTGTTCGGGCGTGCGGGAGTGCGTTCGGCCGTGCGGGAGATCGTTTGGGGTGTGCGGGAGTGTGTTTGGGGCGTGCGGGAGAGCGTTTGGGCGTGCGGGAGAGTGTTTGGGCGTGTGGGAGTGTGTTTGGGCGTGTGGGAGAGCGTTTGGGCGTGCGGGAGAGCGTTTGGGCGTGCGTTAAGAGTCTTTGGGTGTGCGGGAGAGCGTTCGGCCGTGCGGGAGAGTGTTTGGGCGTGCGGGAGAGCGTTTGGGCGTGCGGGAGAGAGTTTGGGCGTGCGGGAGAATGTTTGAGCGTGCGAGAGGGGGTTTGGGCGGGCGGGAGAGAATGCATGCGAGAGAGGGTTTGAGCATGCGGCAGAGTGTTTGAACGTGTGGCAGAGTGTTTGAACGTGTGGCAGAGTGTTTGAACGTGTGGCAGAGTGTTTGAACGTGCGAGAGAGGGTTTGAGCGTGCGGCAGAGTGTTTGAACGTGTGGCAGAGTGTTTGAGCGTGCGGTTAAGCGTTTGGGCGTGCGGGAGAGGGTTTGGGTGTGCGGGAGATAGTGCGTGCGGGAGAGTGTTTGGGCGTGCGGCAGAGTGTTTGGGCGTGCGGGAGAGCGTTTGGGCGTGCGGGAGAGTGAGCGTGCGGGAGTGTGTTTGAGCGTGCGGGATAGTGTTTGGGCGTGTGGGAGAGAGTATGGGCGTGCGGGAGAGTTTTTGGGTGTGCGGGAGATTGTTTGAGCGTGTGAAAGAGAGTTTGGGCGTGCGGGAGAGCGTTTGGGCGTGCGGGAGAGCGCTTGGGCGAGCGGGAGAGCGCTTGGGCGAGCGGGAGAGCGCTTGGGCGAGCGGGAGAGCGCTTGGGCGTGCGGGAGAGAGTTTGGGCGTGCGGGAGAGCGTTTGGGCGTGCGGGAGAGCGTTTGGGCGTGCGGGAGAGTGAGCGTGCGGGAAAGTGTTTGAGCATGCGGGAGAGAGTTTGGCCATGCGGGAGAGCGTTCTGCCGTGCGAGAGACAGTTTGGGCGTGCGGGAGAGTGTTTGGGCGTGGGGGAGAAAATGCGTGCGGGAGAGCGTTTGGGTGTGCGGGAGAGCGTTTGGGCGTGCGGGAGATCGTTTGGGCGTGCGGGAGAGCGTTCGGGCGTGCGGGAGAGCGTTCGGGCGTGCGGGAGAGCGTTCGGGCGTGCGGGAGAGCGTTCGGGCGTGCGGGAGAGCGTTCGAGCGTGCGGGAGAGCGTTTGGGCGTGCGGGAGAGAGTATGGGCGTGCGGGAGAGTGCTGGGTGTGCGGGAGAGTGCTGGGTGTGCGGGAGATTGTTTGAGCGTGTGAAAGAGAGTTTGGGCGTGCGGCAGAGCGTTTGGGCGTGCGGCAGAGCGTTTGGGCGTGCGGCAGAGCGTTTGGGCGTGCTGGAGAGCGCTTGAGCGTGCGGGAGAGCGCTTGGGCGTGCGGGAGAGCGCTTGGGCATGCGGGAGAGTGAGCGTGCGGAAAAGTGTTTGGGCGTGCGGGAGAGCGTTTGGGCGTGCGGGAGAGCGTTTGGGCGAGCGGCAGAGTGTTTGTGCGTGCGGGAGAGTGAGCGTGCGGGAGTGTGTTTGAGCATGCGGGATAGTGTTTGGGCGTGTGGGAGAGAGTATGGGCGTGCGGGAGAGTTTTTGGGTGTGCGGGAGATTGTTTGAGCGTGTGAAAGAGAGTTTGGGCGTGCGGGAGAGCGTTTGGGCGTGCGGGAGAGCGTTTGGGCGTGCGGGAGACCGCTTGGGCGAGCGGGAGAGCGCTTGGGCGAGCGGGAGAGCGTTTGGGCGAGCGGGAGAGCGTTTGGGCGTGCGGCAGAGCGTTTGGGCGTGCGGGAGAGAGTTTGGACGTGCGAGAGAGAGTGCGGGAGGGAGAGCGTTTGGACGTGCGGGAGAGCGTTTGGGCGTGCGGGAGAGTGTTTGAGCGTGCGGGAGAGTGTTTGAGCGTGCGGGAGAGTGTTTGGGCGTGCGGGAGAGTGTTTGGGCGTGCGGAAAAGTGTTTGAGCGTGCAGGAGAGTGTTTGGGCGTGCGGAAAAGAGTTTGGGCGTGCGGGAGAGTGGGCGTGCAGGAGAGCGTTTGAGCGTGCGGGAGAGCGTTTGGGCGTGCGGGAGAGCGTTTGGGCGTGCGGGAGAGCGTTTGGGCGTGCGGGAGAGCGTTTGGGCGTGCGGGAGAGCGTTTGGGCGTGCGGGAGAGCGTTTGGGCGTGCGGGAGAGCGTTTGGGAATGGAAGAGAGCGTTTGGGCATGCGGGAGAGTGCTTGGGCATGCAGGAGAGAGTGCGTGCGGGAGAGCGTTTGACCGTGCGGTGAGAGTGCATGCGGGAGAGTGTTTGGGAATGGAAGAGAGTGTTTGGGCATGCGAGAGAGCGTTTGGGCGCGCGGAGAGATTTTCGGCATGCGGGAGAGCGTTTGAGCGTGCGGGAGAGCGTTTGGGCGTGCCGGAGAGCGTTTGGGCGTGCCGGAGAGCGTTTGGGCGTGCCGGAGAGAGTGCGTGCGGGAGTGTGTTTGGGCGTGCCGGAGAGAGTGCGTGCGGGAGAGTGTTTGGGCGTGCGGGTGAGTGTTTGTGTGTGCGGGCGAGCGTTTGGGCGTGCGGGAGAGCGTTTGGGTTGCGGGAGAGCGTTTGGGTTGCGGGAGAGCGTCTGGGTTGCGGGAGAGCGTCTGGGTTGCGGCAGAGCATTTGGGCGTGCGGCAGAGCATTTGGGCGTGCGGCAGAGCTTTTGGGCGTGCGGCAGAGCTTTTGGGCGTGCGGGAGAGCGTTTGGGCGTGCGGGAGAGCGTTTGGGCGTG
Organism: Isurus oxyrinchus; assembly: GCA_026770705.1. Taxonomy (NCBI): domain Eukaryota; kingdom Metazoa; phylum Chordata; class Chondrichthyes; order Lamniformes; family Lamnidae; genus Isurus; species Isurus oxyrinchus. Next base: position 61,165 of record JANJGN010002548.1, read on the forward strand.
CGGGAGAGCGCTTGGGCGAGCGGGAGAGCGTTCGGCCGTGCGGGAGAGCGTTCGAGCGTGCGGGAGAGAGTTCGAGCGTGCGGAGAGAGTTTGGGCGTGCGGGAGAGCGTTCGGGCGTGCGGGAGAGCGTTCGGGCGTGCGGGAGAGCGTTCGGGCGTGCGGCAGAGCGTTCGGGCGTGCGGGAGAAAATGCGTGCGGGGGAAAATGCGTGCGGGAGAGAGTTTGGGCGTGCGGGAGTGTGTTCGGGCGTGCGGGAGTGCGTTCGGCCGTGCGGGAGAGCGTTCGGCCGTGCGGGAGAGCGTTCGGCCGTGCGGGAGAGCGTTCGGCCGTGCGGGAGAGCGTTCGGCCGTGCGGGAGAGCGTTCGGCCGTGCGGGAGATCGTTTGGGGTGTGCGGGAGATCGTTTGGGGTGTGCGGGAGAGTGTTTGGGCGTGCGGGAGTGTGTTTGGGCGTGTGGGAGAGCGTTTGGGCGTGCGGGAGAGGGTTTGGGCGTGCGGGAGAGTGTTTGAGCGTGCGGGAGAGTGTTTGAGCGTGCGGGAGAGTGTTTGGGTGTGCGGGAGATAGTGCATGCGGGAGAGCGTTGGGGCGTGCGGGAGAGCGTTTGGGCGTGCGGGAGAGCGTGCGTGCGGGAGACAGTGCGTGCGGGAGAGCGTTTGGGCGTGCGGGAGAGCGTTTGGGCGTGCGGGAGAGCGTTTGGGCGTGCGGGAGAGAATGCGTGCAGGAGAGCGTTTGGGCGTGCGGGAGAGCGTTTGGGCGTGCGAGAGAAATTGCGTGCAGGAGAGCGTTTGGGCGTGCGGGAGAGCGTTTGGGCGTGCGTTAAGAGTCTTTGGGTGTGCGGGAGAGCGTTCGGCCGTGCGGGAGAGTGTTTGAGCGTGCGCGAGAGGGTTTGGGCGTGCGAGAGAGGGTTTGTGCGTGCGAGAGAGGGTTTGTGCGTGCAGGAGAGCGTTTGGGCATGCGGGAGAGAGTGCATGCGGGAGAGTGATTGGGCGTGCGGGAGAGTGTTTAGGCGTGCGAGAGAGTGTTTGGGCGTGCGAGAGAGTGTTTGGGCGTGCGAGAGAGTGTTTGGGCGTGCAGGAGAGAGTGCGTGCGGGAGAGTGTTTGGGCGTGCGGGAGAGCGTTTGGGCGTGCGGGAGAGCGTTTGGGCGTGCGGGAGAACGTTTGGGCGTGCGGGAGAGCGTTTGGGCGTGCGGGAGAGCGTATGGGCGTGCGTTAAGAGTCTTTGGGTGTGCGGGAGAGCGTTCGGCCGTGCGGGAGAGTGTTTGGGCGTGCGGGAGAGCGTTTGGGCGTGCGGGAGAGCGTTTGGGCGTGCGGGAGAGCGTTTGGGCGTGCGGGAGAGCGTTTGGGCGTGCGGGAGAATGTTTGAGCGTGCGAGAGGGGGTTTGGGCGGGCGGGAGAGAATGCATGCGAGAGAGGGTTTGAGCATGCGGCAGAGTGTTTGAACGTGTGGCAGAGTGTTTGAACGTGCGAGAGAGGGTTTGAGCGTGCGGCAGAGTGTTTGAACGTGTGGCAGAGTGTTTGAACGTGTGGCAGAGTGTTTGAACGTGCGGCAGAGTGTTTGAACGTGCGGCAGAGTGTTTGAACGTGCGGCAGAGTGTTTGAACGTGTGGCAGAGTGTTTGAACGTGTGGCAGAGTGTTTGAACGTGCGAGAGAGGGTTTGAGCGTGCGGCAGAGTGTTTGACCGTGTGGCAGAGTGTTTGAGCGTGCGGTTAAGCGTTTGGGCGTGCGGGAGAGGGTTTGGGTGTGCGGGAGATAGTGCGTGCAGGAGAGTGTTTGAGCGTGCGGGAGAGCGTTTGGGCGTGCGGGAGAGCGTTTGGGCGTGCGGGAGAGTGAGCGTGCGGGAGAGAGTTTGGCCATGCGGGAGAGCGTTCTGCCGTGCGAGAGACAGTTTGGGCGTGCGGGAGAGTGTTTGGGCGTGGGGGAGAAAATGCGTGCGGGAGAGCGTTTGGGTGTGCGGGAGAGCGTTTGGGCGTGCGGGAGAGCGTTTGGGGGTGCGGGAGAGTGTTTGGGCGTGCTGGAGAGCGTTCGGGCGTGCGGGAGAGCGTTCGGGCGTGCGGGAGAGCGTTTGGGCGTGCGGGAGAGCGTTTGGGCGTGCGGGATAGTGTTTGGGCGTGCGGGAGAGAGTATGGGCGTGCGGGAGAGTGCTGGGTGTGCGGGAGATTGTTTGAGCGTGTGAAAGAGAGTTTGGGCGTGCGGCAGAGCGTTTGGGCGTGCGGCAGAGCGTTTGGGCGTGCTGGAGAGCGCTTGGGCGTGCGGGAGAGCGCTTGGGCGTGCGGGAGAGTGAGCGTGCGGGAGTGTGAGCGTGCGGAAAAGTGCTTGGGCGAGCGGCAGAGTGTTTGTGCGTGCGGGAGAGTGAGCGTGCGGGAGTGTGTTTGAGCGTGCGGGATAGTGTTTGGGCGTGTGGGAGAGAGTATGGGCGTGCGGGAGAGTTTTTGGGTGTGCGGGAGATTGTTTGAGCGTGTGAAAGAGAGTTTGGGCGTGCGGGAGAGCGTTTGGGCGTGCGGGAGAGCGTTTGGGCGTGCGGGAGAGCGTTTGGGCGTGCGGGAGAGCGTTTGGGCGTGCGGGAGAGCGCTTGGGCGAGCGGGAGAGCGTTTGGGCGAGCGGGAGAGCGTTTGGGCGTGCGGCAGAGCGTTTGGGCGTGCGGGAGAGAGTTTGGACGTGCGAGAGAGTGTTTGGACGTGCGAGAGAGAGTGCGGGAGGGAGAGCGTTTGGACGTGCGGGAGAGTGTTTGGGCGTGCGTTAAGAGTGTTTGAGCGTGCGAGAGTGTGTTTGAGCGTGTGGGAGAGCGTTTCGGCGTGCGAGAGAGCGTTTGGGCGAGCGGGTGAGCGTTTGGGCGAGCGGGAGAGCGTTTGAGCGTGCAGGAGAGCGTTTGAGCGTGCAGGAGAGCGTTTGGGCGTGCGGGAGAGCGTTTGGGCGTGCGGGAGAGTGTTTGAGCGTGCGGGAGAGTGTTTGGGCGTGTGGAAAAGTGTTTGAGCGTGCAGGAGAGTGTTTGGGCGTGTGGAAAAGAGTTTGGGCGTGCGGGAGAGTGGGCGTGCAGGAGAGCGTTTGAGCGTGCGGGAGAGCGTTTGGGCGTGCGGGAGAGCGTTTGGGCGTGCGGGAGAGCGTTTGGGCGTGCGGGAGAGCGTTTGGGCGTGCGGGAGAGCGTTTGGGCGTGCGGGAGAGCGTTTGGGCGTGCGGGAGAGCGTTTGAGCGTGCGGGAGAGTGTTTGGGCGTGTGGAAAAGTGTTTGAGCGTGCAGGAGAGTGTTTGGGCGTGTGGAAAAGAGTTTGGGCGTGCGGGAGAGTGGGCGTGCAGGAGAGCGTTTGAGCGTGCGGGAGAGCGTTTGGGCGTGCGGGAGAGCGTTTGGGCGTGCGGGAGAGCGTTTGGGCGTGCGTGAGAGCGTTTGGGCGTGCGGGAGAGAATGCGTGCAGGAGAGCGTTTGGGCGTGCGTTAAGAGTCTTTGGGTGTGCGGGAGAGCGTTCGGCCGTGCGGGAGAGTGTTTGAGCGTGCGGGAGAGTGTTTGGGCGTGCGGGAGAGCGTTTGGGCGTGCGGGAGAGCGTTTGGGCGTGCGGGAGAGCGTTTGGGCGTGCGTTAAGAGTCTTTGGGTGTGCGGGAGAGCGTTCGGCCGTGCGGGAGAGTGTTTGAGCGTGCGAGAGAGGGTTTGGGCGTGCGAGAGAGGGTTTGTGCGTGCGGGAGAGCGTTTGGGCATGCGGGAGAGTGTTTAGGCGTGCGAGAGAGTGGGCGTGCAGGAGAGAGGGCGTGCGGGAGAGCGTTTGGGCGTGCGGGAGAGCGTTTGGGCGTGCGGGAGAGCGTTTGGGCGTGCGGGGAGAGCGTTTGGGCGTGCGGGAGAGCGTATGGGCGTGCGTTAAGAGTCTTTGGGTGTGCGGGAGAGCGTTCGGCCGTGCGGGAGAGTGTTTGGGCGTGCGGGAGAGCGTTTGGGCGTGCGGGGAGAGCGTTTGGGCGTGCGGGAGAATGTTTGAGCGTGCGAGAGGGGGTTTGGGCGGGCGGGAGAGAATGCGTGCGAGAGAGCGTTTGAGCGTGCGGCAGAGTGTTTGAACGTGCGGCAGAGTGTTTGAGCGTGCGGTTAAGCGTTTGGGCGTGCGGGAGAGGGTTTGGGTGTGCGGGAGATAGTGCGTGCAGGAGAGTGTTTGAGCGTGCGGGAGAGCGTTTGGGCGTGCAGGAGAGCGTTTGGGCGTGCGGGAGAGAGTTTGGACATGCGGGAGAGCGTTCTGCCGTGCGAGAGACAGTTTGGGCGTGCGGGAGAGTGTTTGGGCGTGGGGGAGAAAATGCGTGCGGGAGAGCGTTCGGGCGTGCGGGGGAAAATGCGTGCGGGAGAGAATGCGTGCGGGAGTGCGTTCGGCCGTGCGGGAGATCGTTTGGGGTGTGCGGGAGTGTGTTTGGGGCGTGCGGGAGAGCGTTTGGGCGTGCGGGAGAGTGTTTGGGCGTGTGGGAGTGTGTTTGGGCGTGTGGGAGAGCGTTTGGGCGTGCGGGAGAGCGTTTGGGCGTGCGGGAGAGCGTTTGGGCGTGCGTTAAGAGTCTTTGGGTGTGCGGGAGAGCGTTCGGCCGTGCGGGAGAGTGTTTGGGCGTGCGGGAGAGCGTTTGGGCGTGCGGGAGAGAGTTTGGGCGTGCGGGAGAATGTTTGAGCGTGCGAGAGGGGGTTTGGGCGGGCGGGAGAGAATGCATGCGAGAGAGGGTTTGAGCATGCGGCAGAGTGTTTGAACGTGTGGCAGAGTGTTTGAACGTGTGGCAGAGTGTTTGAACGTGCGAGAGAGGGTTTGAGCGTGCGGCAGAGTGTTTGAACGTGTGGCAGAGTGTTTGAGCGTGCGGTTAAGCGTTTGGGCGTGCGGGAGAGGGTTTGGGTGTGCGGGAGATAGTGCGTGCGGGAGAGTGTTTGGGCGTGCGGCAGAGTGTTTGGGCGTGCGGGAGAGTGTTTGGGCGTGCGGGAGAGCGTTTGGGCGTGCGGGAGAGTGAGCGTGCGGGAGTGTGTTTGAGCGTGCGGGATAGTGTTTGGGCGTGTGGGAGAGAGTATGGGCGTGCGGGAGAGTTTTTGGGTGTGCGGGAGATTGTTTGAGCGTGTGAAAGAGAGTTTGGGCGTGCGGGAGAGCGTTTGGGCGTGCGGGAGAGCGCTTGGGCGAGCGGGAGAGCGCTTGGGCGAGCGGGAGAGCGCTTGGGCGTGCGGGAGAGAGTTTGGGCGTGCGGGAGAGCGTTTGGGCGTGCGGGAGAGCGTTTGGGCGTGCGGGAGAGTGAGCGTGCGGGAAAGTGTTTGAGCATGCGGGAGAGAGTTTGGCCATGCGGGAGAGCGTTCTGCCGTGCGAGAGACAGTTTGGGCGTGCGGGAGAGTGTTTGGGCGTGGGGGAGAAAATGCGTGCGGGAGAGCGTTTGGGTGTGCGGGAGAGCGTTTGGGCGTGCGGGAGAGCGTTTGGGGGTGCGGGAGAGCGTTTGGGCGTGCGGGAGAGCGTTTGGGCGTGCGGGAGAGCGTTTGGGCGTGCGGGAGAGCGTTCGGGCGTGCGGGAGAGCGTTCGGGCGTGCGGGAGAGCGTTCGGGCGTGCGGGAGAGCGTTCGGGCGTGCGGGAGAGCGTTCGGGCGTGCGGGAGAGCGTTCGGGCGTGCGGGAGAGCGTTTGAGCGTGCGGGAGAGCGTTTGGGCGTGCGGGAGAGTGCTGGGTGTGCGGGAGAGTGCTGGGTGTGCGGGAGATTGTTTGAGCGTGTGAAAGAGAGTTTGGGCGTGCGGCAGAGCGTTTGGGCGTGCGGCAGAGCGTTTGGGCGTGCGGCAGAGCGTTTGGGCGTGCGGCAGAGCGTTTGGGCGTGCTGGAGAGCGCTTGAGCGTGCGGGAGAGCGCTTGGGCGTGCGGGAGAGCGCTTGGGCATGCGGGAGAGTGAGCGTGCGGAAAAGTGTTTGGGCGTGCGGGAGAGCGTTTGGGCGTGCGGGAGAGCGTTTGGGCGAGCGGCAGAGTGTTTGTGCGTGCGGGAGAGTGAGCGTGCGGGAGTGTGTTTGAGCATGCGGGATAGTGTTTGGGCGTGTGGGAGAGAGTATGGGCGTGCGGGAGAGTTTTTGGGTGTGCGGGAGATTGTTTGAGCGTGTGAAAGAGAGTTTGGGCGTGCGGGAGAGCGTTTGGGCGTGCGGGAGAGCGTTTGGGCGTGCGGGAGACCGCTTGGGCGAGCGGGAGAGCGCTTGGGCGAGCGGGAGAGCGTTTGGGCGTGCGGCAGAGCGTTTGGGCGTGCGGCAGAGCGTTTGGGCGTGCGGGAGAGAGTTTGGACGTGCGAGAGAGAGTGCGGGAGGGAGAGCGTTTGGACGTGCGGGAGAGCGTTTGGGCGTGCGGGAGAGTGTTTGAGCGTGCGGGAGAGTGTTTGGGCGTGCGGAAAAGTGTTTGAGCGTGCAGG